>CAUYON010067608.1:0-32170 GCA_963573935.1 Arctocebus calabarensis | reverse complement strand
CTTTTGTGTTTACATGGATGGAGCTGGAACATATTCTTCTTAGCAAAGTATCTCAAGAATGGAAGAAAAAGTATCCAATGTACTCAGCCCTAATATGAAGCTAATTTATAGCTTTCATATGAAGGCTAAAACCCAATTTTCTGATCAATTCTAATCCAGCCTTATTCCCTAGAATCTGATCCTCTGGTGGCTATTTCTAGTGTTGTGAGCTTCCTTTTATCATGATAGGGTAACTAATCATTTTATATTCCTGAAGATAAAGGGATCTTGGATATTTTCAGAGGAACATTATGGTACTTGAGGGCCTGGCTAACAATCGCAAAACTGTGCTGAAGATAATAGGAAAACAAAACCAAACCAAACATATATTTTTCCTATAGCAATGGAAGGCTTTCTGCATCCAAAAAATTTACTGGGGAGGTACTACCACAATATACCTTGTAGAATTTTTCATAATAGCTTTATAAATGTTTTCATGATTGCTCCTTGGCAGCCCAATCAAAAATACCAGTAATAGCACTTGCCTAAGCTGAGCAAGCACTAAAAATATTTTAACATCTTACTTTTAGAAGCAGGAAGTCATTAGGGCAATGGGGCAAGAGGGTTGACTAGAGGCAGCTTTTGTCAGAAAGCTGGGAAGGAGGAAAATTGGACTGAAGTGAACTTTGAGCAATTGGAATTGGGGGGTAGATTGCAGGAAGAAGAAATTAAGGTGCTCAGCAACCCCACTGAAGCAGTGAGAATGAAGACTAGAAATAGGAAGAGAGAGAATTGAGGACAGTTACAAAGAGGACCAGACTTGGAGGAGCCTAGAGCTGAATAGAAGGGTAAGGGGCCCATCCCCCATCCAGGGGCTCTCCAAGAACAGAGAAACACAGGATCTCTCACCCCATGGGAGGGGGCCAGGTAGAACAAAACACTAAATTTTCAGGCGCCTAGGAGTATCTTCCTGTGGCAAAATACTGAAAAAAAAATTGACTCTAGCTGCCTTGTTGCCACTGCCTATCCTACCTCTTTCTTTGTTTGGGTAACAAACTGATCCCTGCAGAGGCCTTCTTCTTAGTCCACAGGTAAGACAGAGTGCTATACTGGCTCAGATAGTCTGGAGGGGATGCCTTACCATCAGGCACCAGATAATCCAAGGAACTTTGTACCCTAACCAGCTCCCATAGCAACCACAGAAGCAAGGATTAGAGAGGCCACGCTCTCTGTCACCAGCAACTGATGGGATCCATAGTTAGCCATTGGAAGAAAGGGAGGCCCTGCCCTTGCAACCTGTCTAGTAGAAACTGTGAGGGTAGCCTGATGACCTAGGAGTGTCCCACCACTTCTGTGGGTGGGATCTGTGGCTCAAGCACATTAACATTGGTGAGGTGGGGTTTTAGCTGAGTTTGCCTACCCCAAAGGAGGAACCTTCCCTGCCTGTGGAAAATCTTGGTCTGGCATCCCTGCATGATCCTCCTGGAGGTTTGGCCCACAGCACCACATCTGCCAGCTTGGAGAGGGACAGGCCTGGCTTAGGTTGACCTCACTCTGGCAGATTCCCCTCCCACAACCATAAGTGAAAGCCATGGAATATTGAATCTGTTGAGGGGCAAGGATTTTTAATTTTCTTGGTGGGTGGTGCTAGAACTCTGGTTAGAACAATTCAGCTTGGCTATCTGGGACTTGACTTTGGCCAAGGAGTGTCACTTGGAGGTCCCCAGCCCCACCCCATAGCATGAAGAAAGCAAGAGGGTTCCTAGGGGACTGTCACATGCTATGGTCCCAGCCCAGAAAGGGAGCTTTGGGAGGCTGTCTGGGGAGAGCCATAGGTATGACCAGCAGCTCATTTGAAGAGTCAGTGGTGAAGGGGAGTTATGAGCTATATGTCCGAGGGCCTCTGGATCTGATTTCACCCAGGCAGTTTCTTAAAGGAGTGTGGACAGCTCTGTACTTCAGGGCAGCCAGTGCCATCACCAGCTCACCTGATTCAACATCAAAAAAAACTCAGACCTGTTGAAAGGCACTATTGCTGGGACTCTTTTGTCCCAGGCTCCAACGTTTGGGGCCCAATGATATCCTGGGTGCTGCCTAATAGACCAGCACATCGTATCCCATAAATACATTAATACATTTATGGGATACAATGCTAGTTTATATGCAATTTGGAATACAACAAACTGGTTAACATAGCCTTCACCACACTTTCTTAATTATTGGGTTAAGACACTTATACTCTACATTTAATATATTGGACATGTACTCTTGTAGAATGCACCATAAGTGTGGTCTTATCAATTACTTTCCCTTCACCCAGCCTCTCCTCTCCCCTCCTCTTTCTCCTTCATCTTGGGTTGTAGTTGGGTTATAGCTTTTATATGGAAGTGTGGGTGCTTATATATTGGTTTCATAGTAGAGTTGAGTACATTGGATACTTTTCCTTCCATTCTCAAGATACTTTGCTAAGAAGAATATGTTCCAGCTCCATCCATGTAAATATAAAAGAGGTGAAGTCTCCATCTTTTTCAGGCTGCATAATATTTCATGTCCATATACCACAATTTACTAATCCATTTGTCAGTCAATGGGCACTTGGGCTTCTTCCATGACTTAGATGTTATGAATTGGGCTGCAATAAACATTCTGGTGCAAATATCCTGATTTAATATATTTGCTAAAAAAGAAAAGCAGAACTATCTCTGAGAGGAGATTTGGGATTATACAAAAAGCACCAACTTTTGAATCATAGGGATTCTTCAAGGAGAAGAAGAGAGTCCTAAAAGCATGAAATCTCTACTTCAAGACATCATAGTAGAGTTTTTCCCAAGCATTGTGAGAGACCCAGGAATTAATATACTAGATAGTTTCAAAACCCCATTATGACTCAATTCAAACAAAGCATCTCCTAGAAACACGGTAGTTTACTTGGGCAAAGTCAAAATGAAAGAGAAAATACTCACCTATTGATAAGTTCTCACTGAATAGGCACTATGTAAGGGTGCACAATTCATCCCTTGGGTGAAAGGATCAGCTACTACTTGGATTTTGCCTGACAAACACAAACAATGTAACCTAATGTTTGTACCCTCATATTAATCTGAAATAAAAAACAAAGAAGTTGTAAATCTTTCAGTTAAAATTACACACACACACACACACACACACACACACACACACACACACACACACATATATATATATATATTTTTTTTTTTTTTGGCCAGGGCTGGGTTTGAACCCGCCACCTCTGGCATATGGGGCCAGCATCCTACTCCTTGAGCCATAGGCACATCCCAAAATTATATATTTTTTAATATGACAAAAAAATTAGTATCTTAAAGCCTCTTGACTTGGTATGTTTTGTTCCTTCCTGCTGGTAGTTAGGGTGAACTGGGAAGGGTCCTTTCTGTACTGTGTTTCTTTGGCCTGGATTGGAGGGAGTAGAAGTAAAGATGAGTCTTGTAGAACTTGTTTGTCCCATCTACATGGAAATCACTTAATATTAGGCAAACCATTTCTCTAAAATATATCTAGATGTCCAAGAGCAAACAATTTTCACTCACACCACTGTACTTTCTGCCTTCTAACTAAGTTTTTTATTTATAAAAGGAAGAGAGGTATTGTATTGTATTGTAGGTCCTGTTGGAGAACAGGAAGGAGATAAACAGCAAATGGGCTTCTTGAAGTAAAAATAGTTCTGAAAAACCATACTGTGAATGACCAGTGGATGTAGCTAGGGGAACTTGAAAGAAATAAATCCTGACAGGAAATCCTGAGGAATAAAATCTTAACACTGAGCCATGGTCCCCCAAGGCATATATAACACTTGGCATATTGCTTTCTCTGAAATCCATTTTCCTTATGGTTTCATGGGGCCCCATATTCTAGGTGTGAAGACTATGACTGCAAATACTTTTTGAACCCAAAGCCTGTAGTCCTCCTTTCTTTATCCCTCAAACACACACACACACCCACCCACACACACACACTCTTACATAAAAAAAAAAAAGCACTCTCTGGGCAGCGCCTGTGGCTCAAGGAGTAGGGTGCCGGCCCCATATACTGGAGGTGGTGAGTTCAAACCCTGCCCCAGCCCCCCCCCAAAAAAAGCACTCTCAAGTACTATTACCTAGAGTTTTCTATTTACATATGTTTGCTCCTCTTACTTTGGGGGTGCATCCTGGAGAGCTGGGGCCAAGGATTGGTGGTTCGTTAATTTGTTCATCCATCCATTCATTCATCCACTGATTCATTCAACAAATATTTGAGTACTTACAGGTTCCTAGGCACTCTATTTGGCAACAAGGGAGGACGTAAAAATTTGTCAGTGCTAAAAAAGAAATGCAAACTAGTAAGATAATGTAGGATACAAGGACCTAATGTGAAACAGGAGAAGGTGGCTGGGTTATGGAAGGCTCTCTAGTGACCTGAATAATAAATGAAAGTTAGGCAAGTGAATATGTCTTAAACATATTCCTGCAGAGGGCAGACACGTGTGAAATCTCTGAGTATAATAGAGTATAGGTGGTTTGCTATAAGTGAAAAGGAGAGTGCAGTAATATTACCTGGGGGGGGGGGGTTGGCCAGGACCATATCATGCAAGGTCTTGAGACCAAATGTAAGTATTTGCCTCCATTGTACCAAACTTCCCAAACTTTAGTCCTTGCTTCCCTTATTGTCTAGATTGTCAGGTTCTTCTACCCTTATGTTAGCTCCTTAGTCAGTATGAGAGGAGGAAAGGTGGCTGCGTAGATCGTGAGGATAGGATTTGTTCACTTTATGAAGGGGCAAACATTTAGAGCTGATTATTTTAGAAAAGACAAACCAAATTATTCTGTGTACTATGGCAAATGACCTCAGAGACTGCGTTATTTGCTGTCAAGAATGGTATGTTTAAATCATTTCTATGAGATGGGCCTAATTGTGTAAGATCAAGGAGATAGTTATGTAATTCCTGGATTATTTCATAATAACTGTACCTTCTTTTGTCTTATATCCTAAATACTGGTGTCTAGAGTATGTTAGCCACTTGATAAGCACCTGTTAAAGAAATTAATGGATGTAAACTTACAAGTTTATGTTGGTAAAAGCCTATGAAGATAGTTATTATAAATCTTTGCGAACTGGCTCTGGGGCCATTGTTAGAGAACTGGACTGCCTGGATGGTTATTGGTATGATCATATGATGTTTTTCTCAAAACAATGGGGACAAGGTAGGAGCTATCTGAGAACTATGAACACTACATCTCATGGATTCTAGAACTCCTTGAATGTGGCATGCCAGAGATTTCAAATTAAGGTATCATATGTTATGTCCATATGATTTCTCAGTAATATTTATAAAATATATTCTGTGTGTTGCATTTTTCTGGAGAAAAATTTATTTAGTTGCTAGTGCTAAAGTGTTTAGGTGATACTAATAAAAAAATCTATCATTATTTGTTAGAGCCACCAAATCTTGCTTCTGCATGACTCAAAAGAACCTTCACATTTAAACTAAAAGGTAAAGTAGGGGTCAGAAGAGTAAAATTCCAAACAATAATCTTTCCACTGGGAAGGAGAGTATCCTAAATTCTTTTTACTCAACATTTCACTAGGTGTTAAGTGCCAATTATCAGTAAAATAAAGTAATTTTGTTTCAGTCTTGCCACACCCAGGAAGGCATTTGGCAAGAGACAGATGGAGTCACTAGTCTAAATTTGTTTAGAGAGGACAGAGGAGTAAGAGCTCCAGCTTCTGAACTCAACCTCAACTTACTAGCGAACAAACTTCCAGAAGTTGCGCTTGTGTTTATAGAACCTCTGCTCAAAGGGTCTTTGGGGAGCATTTTGAGATGTTACCAGACTTGTTAACAAAAGCAAGATGATATGATCAGGAAACAAGGAATTCAGGGTCACTGAGATAGGACGCATCTTGTATGGATAGAGCCAGGGCTTCTTTAATGGCATAATTTGAGTGTTTCTTCCACAAAAAGGGAATGTTTCATTAACCTTCAGCAGGAGCCTGATATTCTAGAAGCCAACGAAGTAATTGAAACTCAATTCACTAAAAGTCAATTCTCTTAAAACTATCTCATTGAATGATTAATTGGCTAAGTAACCAATTGACCAATTGTGTTTTTAAGCTTTACTATGCTTTGATGCAACCATCTTGTAGCCAGCATGGGATCAAGGAGACAAGTAGGGTGGGAGTGATAGGGAGATTATGAACCTTCAAGATAACAGTATACCTCTCCTTCCTCTGAAGTTATTTGTTTATTCCCCAAATCTTGTTTCAGTGAGCTACTTTTAAAAGTTTTTAAACAGTAATTTATGCTGTATAGGATAAGCTTATGCGTATAAGCCAAGAGAGGATAGTTTACATTGCAGTAAGTAATTACACTCTAAGTATCAGTGTTATAATTTAAGAAAAGTTTATTTTCTATGCATAGTAATTATCAATACAGGATGAGGTTGGTGAGAATGATCTACTCAGGGCAGATACTCAGGGACTTAAGCTGCTGAAGGATGAGTCCAGGCTGATGCAGAGTCTACTGTCTTTTAATTGCACTCTTTGGAACACATGCCACTGTAGGGTAAGACACTGGAGAAGAACAGAGGACTTTTGATTGTTTCAGAGGGAAGTGATACATGCAACTTGTTTTGTGTTTTTTTTTTATAATTTTATTGAATCATAATTGTGTACATTGGTGCAATCATAGGGCACAATGTGCTTCATATACATTCAAAAATACTTTGATCGTACTGTTACAGATAGCCTTCATGGCATTTTCTTGATCACTATATAAAGACATTGATACTCTACCTTTAATAAGTTTCACCAGTACCCTGCTTCTTTATTGAGCAAAGTAAATAAATATGCTGTAAAATTACTTACAATGACAAAAAGATTTTGGAAAGAGCTATCTGCCCACCAGTAGGGAATTATAGAATAAATCATAGTACGTACATACAATGAAATATTCTGAAACACTAAGAACAAGAGCGATTACGTGTTTGAAATCATCAGTTACTAGGGAAATGCAAACAGAAATTCTAATGAGAGGCCTCTTCATGCCCACTAGGATGACTATATATTTTTTTAAAAGTAAAATAAAAAGTATTAGTGAGGAGGTAGAGAAATTGAAGTCCTTGTACATTGCTGGTAGGAAGGCAAAATGGTGCAGCCACTGTGGAAAAGAGTTTAGCATTCTCCAAAAAAGTTAAACCTGGAATAACTATAATTCCACTGTTAGGTATGTATCTTCTCTGCAAATTGAAAACATATGTCCTCATAAAAACTTGCTTGGGTATGTTCATAGCAGCATTATTCATGATAGCCAAAAAGTGGAAACAAATGTGGTGTGTCCATGCAATGGAATATTATTTGGCCATGAAAAGGAATGAATTATGACTATAAGATAAAACTTAGATGAATCATGAAGATATTATGCTAAGTAAAAGTAGCCAAATACAAAAGGCCACATATTATTTGATGCCATTTGTATGAAATGTCTAGAATAGACAAATTTATAGAGACAGTAGATTAGTGGAAACCAGATGCTGGTGGGAGAGAGAAATGGGGAGTGACTGCTAATGGGTATGGGGTTTATTTTGAGGGGGTGTCAAAGTATTCTGGAATTAGATTGGTGATGGTCACACAACCTTTTGAATATACTGAAACCCATCCAATAGTACACTTTGAAATGGTGAATTTTATGTGTGAATTCTAGCTTATTTTTTAAAAGTTTTCATCTGAATATTAAAAGAGGATTAGGTGGTTCTATTTTCATTAACATTGTTGAATTAACATTGTTGTTATCGTTGTTGAATGAAAAAAGCAATATGCAAAATAGCATGTGCACTGTCAGGGATCCAGTGGATGTTTAGATGTATCTGTACCTCTCATGTTCATATGCACAGAAAATGCTTGGGGGTGGGTTTAGATTTTTCCTAGAGTGATGTACCAAATTATCACAAACTTGGTGGCTTAAAATAATGGCACAAATTTATTCTCTCCCAGTCCTGGAGGCCAGAAGTTAAAAAAAATCAAGGTGCTGGAAAGTTTGGCTCCTTAGAGACTGTGAGGGAGAATCTGTCCTGCGGCTCTCTCCTGCCCCTAGAGCACTGCAGGCCATCCTTGGTGTCACTCCAATCTCTACCTCAGTCTTCTGAGTCTCTCCTTTATATTGTACTATAAAATTTGTCGTGGATTTAGGGCACCTCATACTCTAGGGTTATTTCATCTCCTGGAGAACTTTAACTTAATTGCACCTACAAAGAAAATTTTCCCAAGTAAGTCACATTTACAGGGGGCACTATTCAGCACACTGCAGATATGCAATGAAATATTTCAATGGAAATTTTCAAATTGCCCTTTTTGAGGGCAATTTGGCAACTCAGTCTCTAGAAATTTATGCTACAGAAGTATGGGTGCCTTTGGACAAAGATCTGTACCAAATAAAGTCCATTATAGCATCACTTATGTTGGGAAAAATTAAAAAAACTAACATTTTCATAATCTTTTTTGCCTTATGGACCCAGGGCAAAAGTAGATATGCAATATTTATATTTTTTGATTATTAAAAATTAGGGAGAGGGATAGTTTTATATATATTGACAAGATAAAAGTCAATTTTATTGTTTAGTGAATGTAGCAAGTTAAAACTGTATTTATAGCATGATCTTGCATAAAATTAGTATTTTTATATGCCGAGGGAAAAAAATCCAAAAGGATGTTAGCAGCAATTATCTTTGAGGGATGGTACTGCAGAATTTTCACTTCCTGTTTTGTCCATTCTAGATTGTGGGAACCTTTTACAATGAGCACTCATTATTTCTATTATAAAGGAAAAAACAATGAGGATTACAAAAAACAAAAAAAGAAGAAGAAGAAAGAAAAGAAAAAAAAAGAAAGAAAAATCCCACAGAGAGTGGCATTGTTCCAGGACTGGGTCTTGGGCCAAGATTTAGACTCGGCTGCACAGCAGTGGACAGGACCTCCCTCAGCTGGGGATTGTGAATAGCTTGATTGACATTCTCTGCCCAGCCTGGGCTTTCATGCATCTGGCATGGTTCAGCTGGGAACCCCCTTGAAATTTCCATGAAGGGGCCTCTCTGCTGTGTGTGTGGTATTGTCCATTTCTTCATTTTCTGTACAAACCAGGGTGCCAAGAATGCTACCAGCTATGGACTCAAGCTCCATTTAGCTCATTACTTCCTACCTGTGTCTCTGTAAGCTATTTAATCTGTCTAGGCTGTACCCTGTAAGGGTTGATTTAGGAGGTGAAGGTAAAAAATGTGTAAAATTCTTTCAGGGATATTGCAAGATAGTAGGTATATATATAAGTGTCAACTCATACCTCCTACTCTACCTCAATCACTTATTTCTCCCTGTTCATGTTCCCTGACCAGTGGGTAATTTTGACAATGGTTATCAGGGAGAGCTCTACCATCTGAATGGTGGCATTGTTTTATAATTTTTTTTTTTTTTTTTTTTTTAGAGACAGAGTCTCACTTTATCACCCTTGGTAGAGTGCTGTGGTGTCACAGCTCACAGAAATCTCCCACTCTTGGGCTTAAGCGATTCTCTTGCCTTAGCCTCCCAAGTAGCTGGGACTATAGGCACCCGCCACAATGCCCGACTATTGTTTTGTTGCAGTTTGGCTGGGGCCAGGTTTGATTCCACCACCCTCAGTATATGGGGCCGGCACCCTATCCCCTGAGCCATAGGTGCCACCCAGGTAGTATTGTTGTTAAATGGGGAAAGGACCTGTTTGGGTTGTCCCCAAGATAAGGAAACTACTGACTTTGACTAGGTCCCTAGGGAGGCTCCAGGAATACCAGGTGACCTACAATACATGAGACAGTTCTAGACAACAAAGAATTGCCTTGAATACCATGTAGCTTGTCAATGTCCCATAAGATATTTGTGTAAGCTAAAAATCTGTTTATATTATTTGAGTCTGGAAGAGAATTTCATTTTATAGGGCAACACTGCATTTCACAGGGGGACGATTTGTTTTGTTTGGACTTTACACCTTTTTTTGAAAATCTCATTCTGACAGGAGTATCACCTTATGCTATTTGTGTCTCCAAATAAAACATATGTTTTGAATTGAAACAACACATTGCACCCCATAATAAGTACACTTATCATGTGTTAACTAAAAATAAAGTCTTTTGTAAAAAACTCTCTAACAATCTACCATTGTAGTTGTCACAAGTTGGTTTGGTGCACAGGTGCAATCTGCTGACGCCTCTGTGGTATCATCTAGAATACTCCTTTCTAGGCAAAAGAATTTTATGTAATGAAATCCATGCTGTTATAAATTATTTTCCTCTTATTTCTCTTTATATTAGTCTGTGCATTATATTGATTTATTTGAAGCTATGTGTAGGTAGTTTATATTATCCATCGCTTTTATTTCAGAACCATAAAAGGAGCATTACTAAATACTGATTTACAAAAAGAGGACATAACAGGGTTGAAGACTGGTCTAGAAGATCATAAATTTTTTCAATTGCAGCAAAAACCCTAAGGTGAAACATCTCTGCTGTGAAGAAAGGTGGGTTCAACGATTGTGTGCTTTCAATTCTAGAATCGTGACATTGGTAAAAATTCAAGTATCTCTCTGTTCCCATTTCTGCAAGGATCATAGACATTCAGGATAATAGCCAACACTGGCCTCTCTGGAGCCAGACCCAGGTAGGCAACAAGGCCTAGAATAACTCTCAGGCTTAATCCAGTAAGAGAGGTCAAATAATCATGCTGTCCTTTCTAGTCTGTTAAACCAGAAGGCAAGAGCTATATCATGAGCCTGTAGAGAAAAGGGATGGGCTAGAAGCCAGAGATGTAAATGCCTTGGGGAGGGGTCAGGGTGGAGACAGTAGTTGGCAGATGATGACACAGTAGCAAGTGGGACAAGAAGTAGTAGGGCACTGTTTTGGCCACAACATCTGTTTCATAAGTGGGCTACACTCTGAGATCAGCAGGCTTCTATGGAACACTGAATGCTTGTTGAATCATTTCTTAAAGGTGTCATTGGCATCTAAAAGATATGGAGTTAAGACATCTGACTTCTTCAAGTGGCTAAGCTAATGGGCCAGAAGATGGATAAAAGCACAAAAAACTGCCAATTAAAAGAACCATTATTTATATTTTGGAATATATAGTGTCATTCTACTAATATTTTAGTTTATACCTGCTGATGATGGAAAATTTTTCTTCCCAGATCCAGTGAGAGTCAACAAGCGATGAGCTATGTGGTTTCTAGTGTAGTTTCCACTAGAGGAAGTAAATGATTGCCAAGACCTCTGAATGGGCTTCAAGCTACTGAGAGTTGCAGAAGTAAAACAATAATGGCAACAACTAAAGACAGAGAGGATAACGCAGACATGTTATTTCAAACTTCTAGTCTACTTTCAATCAAAGCCAATTTGACAGCAGCATTTGCTTAGGATGATGTGCTAAATAGATGTTCTGTTCCCAATATCTGGAAGACAGCAGTTATCAAAAATAATGCCAAAAGCAGAAGTCAGAAACAAATCAGGACAACATTTGATACTGGTAAGAAGTGAAGGTTTATCAAAGATAGAGGTCATAGGCACGATATAAGTGAGGTGATCTTCCAAAATATTTAGTCTAAGGACATTTGGAGGTTGAAAGTCAGGAGTGTCCACTCTCTCACTCACCAGATCGGTCATTTTTATATACATTTAAATTTATTATATATTTCATATACAGGGTGTTCATAAAGTTCATGTGTAATTTAAAATAGTTGTAAATTCCCATACACTTACATATGATAGAGATATAATTTTATATCTGTATAAAATAATTTTACTACAAATAAATGTAGATGTACATTTTATCTACGTGAAATCTTTATAGAAAAATTTCATGAAAATAAAAAATAAATTAAATCTTGCTGACCTAGGATGTGCTGGGGTACAACTAGTGCACACGACAGCTCTGTCCTGCCAGTTAATCTCATGAAGGATTCATGCTGATAAACGGGCATTAACAACACCTACTCTGACCTACTCTGGAAAAGCCTTGCTGGAAAAGAACCTTGAAAGAGCACCGATTCTCATCCTGATTAGTCAGAGGGAGTTCCCCAGAGGAAGTGACATCACAGCTGAGATCCAAATGAGCTGGAGTTTACTGGGGAATGAGAATGGCAGAGCGGCAAGAAGATTGTATTCTACAGAGACAGAAACCTTTAGAAAAGCCCAGAGAGAGCAAGGCTCCTTCAGAGAATCCCAGGGTGAGAAGGTGAGTGGAGTGGAGGCTGCACAGGTAAATGGCAAGCAGATGATAACCAGGCCTTTCAAAGATTTGTGCAGCTGAGGGAGCAGAACTTTATGGGGCTTCAGCAGGGCAGCACCATGAGAAGATGAAAGATCATCTGGCTACAGCAAAGAGAATGGATTAAAGAAATAAAACTGTGGTGTCTTATTTTAATATATTTATTTATTTAGTCTATGATCATGTTGCTCGCCTCCCATCTCTATTTCCTAACCACCAGATCGTAACCGGCCAAGGTGGACCCACTATATGGCTCTACATTAAGCACTTTTTAAAGATACGCCAATATGTCCAGATTGACATATTAGGAAAGAATGAAACAAAAGCTGTAAATAATAAAGCGAGAAGAGCGTCACCAAAGGAGACTCTTGAAGCAGTGAAGAAATTATTTTAAGTGTAAGATAAAAGTGTTGGTTCACTTGGTAGATCCAGAGCCTTAAAGAATCTTATATCTATAACACAGGTCACAAATAATTATAATTCAAAGCAATAAGAAACCACTCTTTTAAAATTTCAGGTTAATATCTGGGCATATCTGCTTAGGTTACATTGTTTGTGTTTGTAAGGTGAAGTCAGATCTGTAGTTGAGGTCTTCACCTACTTTGGAGAGATGCTGGGAAGACTTCATGAAGAAGGTGGAATTTTGTCTGTTTTGTTTTTTTTTTTTTTTTTGAAGGATACATGGGTTTTCCATAAACTTAGACTGGGAATCAGAATACGAGGAAAGTAGATAATCACAGATGGAAGGATCCTCTTACAACAAGGAGAGGCAAAAGATACTCTCAGTCTAAAGGGTTAGTATTTTGGGGAGCTGGAGTCATCATGCAGAACAGGACCCTGACTAACACCACTCATGGCCTCCTGAATGTATAGCCATCAAGTTTGGGAGTGGGACTTCAGCTCTGCTCTCGAAAATCTCATCCTTCTGTGCCAGGTGGGACAGATTAAAGACTTGCAGGTCTAATGCCAGGGAGACCAACCTGGCTTTAACAGGGCCACCATTGTGTGACAATGGCATTGGTTGGTGGCTCCTTGAATACTGAAAGGAAAGGATTTTAGACAGATTGTGAAGTGAATGTACAAAGAGGGGGAGCAAGAAGACCCCCAGAATACTTGAAAATGCTACTGGAAAATGGACCGATGAGCCTTGCCCTAATACCGACACTGTGGGGATCATCGCAAACCAAGGAAGATCTCAGTGCGGATATTTGCATCTACTATGATGTGCGTACTAAGTCACCAGCCCTTGTAATAAACATTATAAACAACTTGGAAGCTGTTAGATAGTTCTTGTAAAAGAGCTTATGAGAACTGTGTGCATTGAATTCTCAACTTTGATGCCATTAAAAAACTGGGCTAGAAAGCTAAGTTATTATCATTTGATCAGGGACTTGTTTGTATGAATTAATAGCTAACAATCTTACTGATTTTTTATATAAATGTTCTTCTGACTTTGAGAAAAGCTCATCTATATGTAGGTACACTGGTGTCTTGATATAAATTAGCATTCAAAGCCGAAAGCAAATTTGCTTTCACCACTTTCTCCTCTGTGGTTTCTAATAACTCTTACACACACTTGCCCACCTCTTATGACAGGCCACCTTCTACCCTCCAAGAGGAAGATGTAGTAAATCAAAGGGAAGATGAGTGGACTTCAGGTTTGTTTTAGTGTCTGGAAAAAAGGGAAAAGGAGACATGGCAGCAAAAATCATTTTAGATAAAGAGATACCAGGATTTGAAATTAGGTCACACGTGAGAATGAGGAGCAACTCTCCTCCACAGAAGAACAGAGTCTTCCACACCAGTAATTAGAGCTCATACCAGTGTAGGGCAAGAAAAGCTTGGAGATACAAGGCCACTAGATTTAACCAGGAGCCACTGTTAATCTTGAATGGATAGTCAATTAGAGCATAGTCAAAAGGAAAGAAAAAATATAAATAAAAAGCAAATAGGTAATGAAATTACAAAGAGAGATATGGCAGGGATAGGAATTGCGAAGGAAGAAAGCAGGAAAATATGTCTGGACCTCAGGAGATAGGTCAAATAATAACTTAGCTTTCTAGCCCAGTTTTTACTTTGTTAACAAGTGTAGGTAGGTAAATAATGAATGCAATTTCAAGCACATGAGGAAAGGCCAGAGTAGCTCCAGTGGTTTCCCTCCTGATAATGCTTCATGAAGTATGAATTGTGGAATCATGAGCTTGTTTTGCACACAGCGTAAGAGAAGAGGGGCATCACCTCAGCTCACAGTGCCTCTGTCTTGTCTGGCCTTGGTCCCATTTATGAGAACAAAGGCGATGCCAAGAATCCAAGGAATGAAGGGGAGAAGCCCGGGGATGAAAGCTCCGACAGGAAAGACGTCTCAGCCCTGGGACTGATAAGGAAAGACTGAGGGGAGGGAATAAACATTTATCTCCCACTATGAACCAGATGCTGTAATCCATTATCTCATTCAACCTTCACCACGGTCGGAGCAGGTAAATGATTGAAGAACCAGGAGTCTGAGTAACTTGCCCAAGAAGACCCAGCTTCACTGAACCTGAGACCGCCTTCAGAACCTGACATCACGACACTCTTCCCGGGCTGGGAGAAACAGCATGTGTAGGATAGAAGAAACAAGGGGAGGAACACAGAAGGTGAAAGTTACTAGAAAGGAAAAAAAAAATCCTAGAGATAGGATGTTAAAAACAGAGTAAGCCGTCAGCGGTCACACTCAAGGCTGCCATTGGACTGTTACTGGAAATGTCCTTGACTGTTACGGTAACTATTTAAGAAAAGCTAATTTTCGTGTATGGAATGGTCGGAAGAGATGTGTGTCACCAACCGAGACATGATATAAAAATCCCAAATACTGAGGAGAATGTCATCTTTCCTCTGGCATCAATATATTGCCAGATTGTGGCAATAGTTCAAAAATGTTCTGAAGGAGACCCCCTCTGGAGAAGTCATATCTCCTTTCCCTGCCCGCCCCCAGTCCCTTCTCTCAGCCAGCCCTCCCTCAGTCTCCCCGATTTGGGGAAATCAAAACGGCAGGAAATTCAGTGTCTGCTCTTGGCATTACTTCCTCTCTTTCTGAGCCACCCCCATTTCCCATTCAATCTATTCTAACATGTAACCCGCGTCCTGTCCTCAAGAAAGTCTTTCAAACAAAACAACTACTACCTATTCAGATAAAAGTATCTGCTTCACAAATTATTTTCTTAAATGTCATTAAATGAAGTCTGCACAGGATAAATACATCAATAAAATGCAAAATGTCTCTTTCCTGGACACAACATTTCTGAAAATTGTTGATTTCGTGAGCAATGCGTGACAGATGGTACGCGTAGTGGTGAGGCGTTCAAAACAGAACAAAGTTTCCTACTGTTCTGTCAGATGTTTCCACTCCCTGTTCCATCCGTTAAATGCTGACTTATTTTTCTTCCACAAACTTCAGTTTGGCTTTTAAAAAAAATAAATAATGCTCTTGGTATTCATGTAAGATTTTCTTATGCTATTGCTGGAAACCTCAATCTGAAATGGAACTTTTACACAACACAGGATAAGTGGTTGGAAGCATCTGCTGAAATTATCACCCCATGGAGAATCTGATGCTCGTTGCTCAAGGAACATTAAATTACCTTACAGTCATTTAGATTATTAAAGTCAATGTGTGCTTTGGTCTATAAGTAATATTTAAATATGTTTTGTTAAAGAAGATTCCTGTTAAAATTCAGAATGCCCAATTAGTCAATAATGGATTTGTGAAAACAAAACCCATATTACTGCAAGGATAATTCTATGAAGCTATAATTTGGTAGACAATAAATGGCATTCTTGTGGAAACCCATTCTATTTTATGATTGAGGATTGATAAATGCATGAAATTGAATCTTTTGTGTGTCCATGAACATATATGCAACTTTCAACAAGACTGTCATTAATTAAATATGGTCACACATAAACTTTACTTAATCATGAACTCCTGAATGACCCAAAGGTTCCCTACCTGCTATATACTTCTCTCACGTGCAGCTTGTTTTGTTCATTTCCTCTTCGAGAATCTTTTGAAGAAGAATTTTGGATAGAAAGGAACAATGAGCTTCAAGAAGAAACCTTGTAGAGATGTTTTAAAGGGGCATTCCAGATGACAAGTGTCTCATATCTTTATTCTGCCTGCTGAGTCAGATCTTTTATAGAATTGAGCAACTCTGCATACGCTGATCTATGATGAAAACTGAGATTAAAGTCACTCTATCAAAAAGACTATAATCTCTAAACAGAAACAAGAATTAAGAAAGATGTTTAAATGAAAGACCTTCATGAAAGGCAAGATAATTTTTCAGCAAAACCGTGTCTGCTGAAAATGAGAGGAACACTCTTAAGGTTCTTCTGGAAATAAGTTGATTCTACTTGGCAACCTTCACAGAGTGGAAAGTGCTGCAATTTCTCCTGCCAGTTTCCTTGTGTGGAACTGACCACTGCTAAATAAGAAACAAACCCCAAGCCCTTTGCTTTAATTATTTGTCTGATTGACCCGCAAATCAACTTAAAAAGTTATTTTATTTTTATAGAAGAGATTCACAGAGTGAATTGCCATCTGTAATTGTTTTTTTTAAACACAGCATTCAGAAGTATAATTGGCTAAAAATTTTGTTGTTGATAGAATCCTAATGGTAATTATAAACTAAAGAGAAAACTAGGATATGAAATCTGAGTAAAGCAGGATTTTTAAAGTGGCAGCAAAATAATTCTGCTTCACAGACTTACCATCAAGGTTTCTTTTCTCCCAGAATTCAAATGTGTGACATGCACAGGCTGGTACTTAGACTTCGTAAATTGAACTTTTATTTTTTATTAGGGGATTTATAGGGAGAGGATTTGGGAACAGCAGGCATGTGGGGATTCTCCATAATGCCTCTGCAACTTTTCTGACAACCTGAAATCATATTTCAAAAAAATTTTTAAAGAGTGTGGTTATTTAGAGGAAGAAGATGTGGGGAGAGGAAAGATAGATTAGAAGAAACTCCACAGGAGCAAGCAGGGTTTGTACATTGTGGGGAGAATTAATATACAAATAATGTCTATTAGTTACTCATTAATTGCCCTAAGGAGGAGGGGCATTCTAAGGAGAGGCAAAAATATCTTTTTTTTTTTTTTTTTCAGTTTTTGGCCAGGGCTGGGTTTGAACCCACCACCTGTGGCATATGGACCCGGTGCCCTACTCATTGAGCCACAGGTGCCGCCCAAAGCAAAAATATTTTAAAGAGTGAAGTGGTTCAGTCCGGGCTAATCAGATGTCAAACAGGCTTTGATGATTCTCCATTAAGTGAGACATGGAATCATATACCTGCCAGACCAAGATGTGCGAGTCAATCACATCAGCTAGCATTTTTGTAGCACATCTCCAATTTTCTCGTTTTTAATACACTCAACCCAGTTCTCCCAGGGTCTACTGCTTCCTGTCTGGTGGATCCACTTTTCTTCCTTGACCCAGGATGGCAGACACAACACATATTGATGCGAGCACTCTGACCCAGTTGTTTTGACATGGGAGTATTTTAGTGTCACCTTACTCGTGTTACAAGTTCATTTCATGTGCCCTCCCTTTCCTTCTATGTTCCTCCTGAGCACTGGACACTCTGTGCCTTGATCTGTCCCAATGCCTGAAACAAAGACAGGATGCTTCAATGATGAAACACTCGGGCTCTGCACTGGCCTTTCTGAAAGGATTCCTCACCATTGTGATGATAGTAACTCCAGCACTGGGTTGCTGGAAGGCTGAAACGAACAGTGCCTGGAATAAAAGAAATGCTTAAAAAATGTTTGCTACCAAGTCTGAAGTCGTCTTGTCTCACTCATCTTGAAATCCCTCACAATATAGTGCTTTTTGCCCATCACGTTGAATTCACCCGTGAAAAGATGAACAACCTGTAGCGACAGCTTTCAATGGCACTTGAGAAACGTACCATATTGCTCGTCCTTAGTGTAGAAGTCGTGATGCTTTCTACTGTAACTATCTCAGCGTTAGAGGCTCTCATTGTGTAAATTTTGCACAAAGAAATGAAAGATTAAGGAAGTAAGTTATTGACTCAAGGGCATGCAAGCCGGTTAGTATGATGGTGCTCCTATGAGATACTTCTATTTCATAAGAGAAAAGCCTTCCCCTCACATAGCTCTTTCCTTCACTCAGACCTGTTTTAGCTGCTGTCCTGTGACCAACAAACTCATCGTAAGATAACTCCTGTCATGTTTGCTGAATAGAGGGAACAATACCTAATGCTATTATTCAGACCAAAACACATCTGCTTCTTCACTCTAGGTGAAAATTGTCCCCAATTCTGAGAGGATATGATGTCTCAATATGTGAAAACTATGACAATCTATGGTAAAAAACTATAAATTTCCCTGGTACTTCTAATGAAAAATTGTGTGATGCTGTGCTCCATTTTTTGTAATTAAAAATGGAAATTTGTCATTTTACACGTATGTGAGCTTAGTCTGGCTGAGTTTCTTCTTATTTGTAAACATTAAAAAATATAAATGAAATTTGACATGTTAGTCACAGTCCTGAGCTCAGTGGAATAAATGCCTTCATTTTCCGTCTTATCTGTAAATTAATGATACTTTATACCAACCTAAGTTTCTATTTAGACTGAGTACGAAACAATACTTGGAGTTGAAATAGACTAAATATATGAATTGGTGAAAATCCATATTGAGATTTTTTGTTTTGTTTTGTTTTTTTTTTTGGAGACAGTCTCACTTTGCCACCCTTGGTAGAGTGCTATGGCATCATAGCTCGCAGCAACCTCAAACTCTTGGGCTCAAGTAATTCTTTTGCCTCAACCTCCCAAGTAGCTGGGACTATAGGCACCCACCACAACACTTGATCCTTTTTTAGAGACGGGGTCTCGCTCTGGCTTAGACTATTCTGGAATCTATTAGCCCAGGCAATCTACCCTCCCAGAGTGCCAGGATTACAGGCATGAGCCACTATGCTCAGCTGAAAAGCTATATTAAGATTTTAAAGATTCTTTTTGATAAAGTTTTATAGAATTTAGGGCTTGTCAAATTAACCATTAATACATAGTAATTTCATTATTGCAAACCTCTCTTTTTACATTTTCAGAAAAATATGAATAGCTTAGTGTAAAAGATATAAAATATAGACTTTGCTTCCAGATAAGGAGAGCACTGTAACGTGCCTAAGTTCTTCTATTTGACCAGGAAAAATCTGGTCAATCCTCCTTCTTCCTGAAAAATTACTTTTTGTCAATGCATTTATTATACATGTTTATTTTATTCTGGCTAATTTTCTATTTCTCTATTGTGCTTTTTGTTTGGACAGCTGGGTCCTCATATAGACATTAGGGTGGATAAGCATCCATTTATTGAGTTTTGAGCCTTTCTTAGTTTCTTGTGAATATCTTTTATTATTCTTTTGCATAAAATTTTATACTTTGATCAGTGGGCATTGTACAGAAAAAAGAGGCTAAGGTTATAAATAAATTAAGAAAACATGTTTTAAAAACCATTTTCATTTTTATTTATATATTAATGTTATTGCAAGTTGATAGATGATAGTTGGGTGCCTTTGTAGGGAATGAAGTGATATTACAATTTATGAATACAATGTGAAATAATTAAATAAAGCTAATATTTTAAAACATGCATGAGTATCTTCTATTGAATCATGACATATAATTGGTGTCCTATAATATTATTATATAATTTCAAAATAATTATTGTAATTTTTCAAATAATTTGCCTAAAAGTAATTATCTTTTGTTTTGTAATAATAAGGGAGAAGTTTCTTAAATTCCGTGCTTTCCATAAACCCTTGCCAAAAATGATACAACGGAAAAAGATACCTTCAATAAGGCAGTCAAGTAAATTGCCATGAGGCCCAGACAAGGAGTAAATCCCTGCTCTACCCCTATTTTTCTTTGCCTTACACTCTTTTCTTCTGGTTCCAAAAACCTCTTGCTAAAACATGCAGGTTCTGTTCCTTCATCACAAATTCATAGGTACAAAATTCTTGGTAGTCTTCTTCCAAGGATGAAATTCTGTGTCTTTTCATTAAGTTGATTTATATTAATTCCCTTCATTCATTGATTCCTTTATTTTTCTGATGAATTTTGGCAAACTAAAATGCATCAACTACGGTATTATAATCTGAAGATAAAATATGAATAAAAAAAATGTCCAGGCTTCATAGATGAATGGTGATGCAAGTTTAGAAGTCATCAAAGCACAATAGGCTAGAGTAAAGTGCCAGCTGCTCCAGAAGCCCTGAGAAGGAAGAAGGAAACTGTATTTGAGTGAACTAGGAACAGCTAGTTAGGTCATAAAAATTGTGTAAGTGTTCATTGGGTGAAGAGAAAAAGGATGGGCCTTCGAGGTGACAGGAGAAGAGTGACAGGGCAGGCAAGTCAAAAGAATAATCTAGAGAAAATAGGATGCTGTCAGATACTATAAAGACGCCATAAATCATAAACTATCTTGGGGATATCAGGGGTTTATATAAAAGGTTTTATTTTTCTTTTTAATTGTTGGGGATTCATTGAGAGTACAAGAAACCAGGTTATACTGATTGCATTTGTTAGGTAAAGTCCCTTTTATAATTGTTATATAAAAGGGTTTCAAGTGCAGATTGAAATAAAAACCCTTAAGTCACAATTACACATACATCATACATACTATTATCTCTTTTTTTGCACAGAGTATTAATATATTACTAATTTAATTTGGCCATTGTTATCTTTACATATGACTTTATTGATATTAGAACTCTTAACAGCCCAAAGTGGTCCGGAACCATTTCTTGTTTTAGTAGTTCTTTCCTTCCACGACCTAGTGAGTACTTACAGAATTCTACTTGATGGCGGGGAAGCATTTCCTTCCGGTACAAACTTTGGTTATTGGACAATTAAGATGTTGTACATCTTTATTCTTATTTAATACCATGTGGACCACAAGAGAACCTCAATGTTTAATTTATGTCCACCCTATATATTTCACTAGCTTGACATGGTCTCAGTTCTTGTTTACATCCCTGCTCTAAGGCAGAAAGCCTCATGCCTGCCATGAAACACAGGTCAATCTGTGGGGAAAAGCCAGGGAATACTGGCTTTCGGAGATGTAACTTAGCAAATCAAAAGAATAGCATGTGAAATGTAAAATGTGGCATGTAAAATTATTTCTCAATCCATTTCATTGTTAACTTTTAACTTTTTAGTTCCATTTTGAAATAATTTCAGATTTATGAAATAGTTGCAAAACAATCTCACCCAGCTTCTCCCAAAATTAACATCTCATATAACCAAATCATCAAACTCAGGAAATTGACACTGATTCAGTATAATCATTAAACCTTCTTCAGCCTCTTCCGAGTTGTCCTGCTGAGGTCATTTTCTTATCCGGGATCCAAGTCGTAATCATGTGTTTCATTAAGTTGCTTTGTATGTTTAGTCTCTTTTATCCTGGAACTGATTCTTACGGCCTTATCACATTTGAAAATTACTGGTTAGATATTTTTACAAATATTCTTAAATTTAGGGTTATGTGTTCTATTCTCATAATTCAGGTTATTAATTTGGGGTAAGAACTATGGAAATTGTGCCATGTCCTTTTGAGTGCAACACTTCAAGAGGCCCATGCTGTTGATTAGTCTCATAACTCCCATTACTCAACTAATGCTATCTTCCAGAGTTCCTCACTGTAAAGTTACTACTTATTTTTTTTCTTTCTGTTGCCCAGGCTAGAGTGCCTTGGTGTCAGCCTAGCTCACAGCAACCTCAAACTCCTGGGCTTAAAGGGTCCTCCTGCCTCAGCCTCCTAAATAACTGGGATTACAGGCGCCTACCAGGACACACAGGTAATTTTTTCTATTTTTAGTGGAGATGGGGGTCTCACTCTTGCTCTGGCTTGTCTCGAACTCCTGACCTCAAGAGATCCACCCACCTCAGAGTGCTAGGATTACAGGCGTGAGCCACTACACCCAGCCTAAAGTTAACTACTTTTTCCATTTTAATCAGTAAGTACCTTGCAGAAAGATACTTTGAGACTATGAAAATACAGTGTTTCTCATATTTTCACTTAGGAAATTCAGCATCTATTGACGATTCTTTCCTTTAACAACTATTACCATGCCATTTGACAAGTGGCAATTTTCTGTTTTCACCCTCCCTTTTTTTATTTGCTAGTTGAAATTCTACTTTGACAGATAGCTTTCCATTCTTCCCATTTATTTTTTTCAATTGTCTATTTACATTGGTATGGATTTGTCATTTCTTTTTATATTCTATGTGTTTTTATCCGTTATAGTCATCATTGATTTGTTTTTTGCTCAGATTGTCTCAGATTTGGCTATTAGGATTCCCTTCAAATTGAATCCTATATCCTTTGGACATGAGCCCCCTCTTGTTTGAGCACCTCCTTATTTTGCGGTAAATATTCCAGGCTTATCTTGTACTTTTGTGGTTCTAGTCCTGGAATCCACTATTTTTCTGTAGAGCTCTGATCTCTTTGGTTATAGTTTAATGTTTTGTTTAAAAAAATGAGAGCTCTGGCTCAGCACATGTAGCACAGTGGTTACAGCGCCAGCCACATATACCAAGGCTGACGGGTTCAAACCCGGCCCAGGCTAGATAGTCAACAATGACAACTGCAACAAAAAAATAGCCGGGCATTGTGCCAGGCGCTTGTAGTCCCAGCTACTTGGGAGGTTGAGGCAAGAGAATCACTTAAGCCCAAGAGTTTGAGGTTGCTGTGAGCTGTGATGCCATGGCACTCTATCCAGGGTGACATAGTGAGACTGTCTCAAAAAAAAAAAAAAAAGAAAAAAGAGAGAGCTCGTATCCTACTACTTTAAGTTAATCCTAAAATAATTAATCTATAGTATAAGTGGTAGATGGTAATAGAAAGATCAGAAAGAACATGTAGAAACTTACATTTTCATTAAGTGTTTCAAATTTTTGTTTTCTTTTGAGATAGGATCTTGCTCTGTTCCCCTGGCTAGAGTGCAGTGGCGTCTCTGGAACTCAAGCAATTCTCCTGCCTCAGTCTTCCAAGTAGCTAGCATACAGGTGTGTGCTACTATGCCTGGCTGAGTTTTTCTTTTTCCTTTTTTTTATAGAGACAGGTCTCGCTCTTGCTCAGGCTGGTGCAAACTCCTGCCTCAGCCTCCCAGAGTTCTAGGACTATAGGCACGAGCCACCATGCCTGGATTTAAAATAAAAATTGTTGCTTCTCTTTCGGTTTTACCAGCTGAACCACACCTTGCTATTTTTAATGTACTATCAGGCTAAGACCGGAGTCAGAAAGGGATGACGAAGATAGGAAGGGATGTTAAACTGGCACGGGAGAGCTTGCTGAGGCTGCCGGGGAGGCCCAGACGTTGGTAATAAGAAGTAGGGCCATGGAGATGATATTTGATTCTTCATAAAATTCTGGACTTGGAGTATGACAAAGAAGAATTAAAATGTTGAGAGTAGATGAATGATCCACTCACTGCTCTGAATGACTTGCTGGGGAATAGCCCACCAAAACTCACGGCTGTGCCCTGGCTGAAGTTCAACTGCCTCTGCTGTGAGTGAGCCCAGAGGAAGAGCCGCAGTCTCTTCCGCACTGAGAAACGGTACTGAGACACTAAAAAGATATTCTCCATTGTGATTTCTGGGAATAGGGGGAGTCAAGTCACAGCTTTCAAGAAATGATAGTATAGAGGCCATTTCATTTGGCAAAGTCAGTTGTCAGAATAGCTGTCCCGAGTCTTTAGTCAATCTTCAAACACCAGTTCAATTTTTTTCAGCGTGAGTAAAAACTAATATGATTATTATGTAACTTGGAGTCATAATACTCGAAGGGTAGCCCATATCATGAAACTACTTAGGTACAATTCCAGGCTTTTAAGGAAAATAAAAAAAATCTTGGAAAATGCACAGCACCACACTTTCCCACCCAGGCAGCATAAAGAAATGGGGACCAGCGGGGTAGGGGGAGAGAAAGCAGATTTCTGACATGCTGCAGCCTCTAGGGGCACATTGTATCCATTTCTGCATTTCCATTATCTTTTCTTTAGTTTAACTGCTTTTCCTGAACTATTGTAATTATTCAAGAAAAAAAAAAAAAGAACAGTAGAAATGGTAGGAATCTAGTCCATGGCATACTGGGCAGGTTGGAGTTGACTAAGAATTGCCAAAGATACCTCACCAGGCACCTGAACTTGCTGGCGGGAATCTATAAACAGAGGGAGAGTGTTTATAGATTATAGAGCGTTTATAGAGACCAGTGTGGGTCTCTTCCTGAGTTTTTCTCCATGTGCCATGTCATTTTCTACCTCCTAGAGTAGTCGTGTGAGCTGCAGTCCCTCATTCCCCTGGGGGCAGCTGTCCTTGACCTGAGGGCAGAGGAGAAGTTCCCTCTCTGGAATGTTGAACAAGTGCATTTTTACCTGATACCGTAACCCTGGACTCCTCCTTGGCTCTGAAAGCTGTGCCTCCCACGTGGTCGGCTAATCAGCCCACCCTCACCCTACTCTGCCTGCTCACTCCACTTCTTCATCAGATAATTTTTTGCAATGGCCACATCTGTTGCTTATCTGCCTCGTAGGAGGCTGTGGAGCTGAGTGAGGAGGCGAGTTCAGCTGAAAGGAAAGCACTTTGGTTGCCTCTGTGCTGGGGGCGCAGCATCACTGAATTCCCAGGATGCTCAGGATTTAATCACAGAAGACACGTGTATCCTTTTAAACACAGGAAACTATAATTCAAGGCAGTGAAGAGCCTTCATGGAAACAAATGAAAATAAAATGTAAATAATCCAAATTTGAAACTCAAATGTCCAGATTCTGGGGCCTGTGTTTAAAATACTACTGGCTCTCTGAGCCACGGAAACCTTAAGAAAGTGACACATGCAAGGCCCAGTTTCATAGTCCACAAAAATTGTAATAATACAAACTCTTAAGTGCCTGGCAGAACTACATCTTCTCACAGTGGAATGCATTTAATTAGGAGTAAGTCTAAGCCTAACCATTTTAAAAATGACTTCATACCCACTGACTTCACTGTCAAATCAGAGCCACTTCTAACCATGGTTTAAATTTTCTCTAGCAACATTTATTCTTTTCTGGTTCAAAAAGCAATACATAAGCAATAAAAACTTTGCATTTGCAGGGAAAATTGTGTATTTGCAGAACACATAAAATGTAATTTTAAAAAGCACTGCTAAAACTATGATACTTTTGGTTAGCAAAATCCCCTCATTTTTCTGTCTATTTAAATATAAATGTAAAATTTCTGCCTATATAATATACAAATATTTATATATTATATTACCTTAAACATTAAATGTTTTGTTACATATTTATATTTTAGAATTACATTTTATACTTGTATATTAGTAATACCTTTACTTTTCACATTTTATAATTATATATTAATAAGTAATAATTTGAAATGTATAATTAAAACTACATTTAAAAAATATGACAGCTCTTAATTCTTCAAAGAAATGCCTTCTTCTCACATAAAGCTTTTCCTATGAACTTAGAAAACTTGAGTTTTCACTCCTTGCAAAATATTTTATTAGATGTTGGTACCATAATTGTGTAAATGTTATTCAACATTTATGTAAATAATATACTGCTGGAACGCAAAGTTTTTTAATGGTATTAAGAGTTTTCAAATTAATGTTCATATACGTGAATCTTTATACACATCCGCAGTAGGTGACATATGTATGTAATAAAGTTTAAAAGCTTTTGTCACATATTGCTATATTTCTTCTGTTAAAATTTACCCCAATTTATACTTTTTGAGCATTGTTTCTTTATTTCTTTGTTGTAACTATTAGGATTACATCTGGCTGCAAGTAACAGAAAAATTGACCTTAGCAGTGTTAAAAAGTAAGGAGTCTCTGGTCTATTTGTTGTAGGCCACAAGTAAGCCAGGAATTATCAGTCAAAATGATACAGGTGCTCGACTGTGCCATCAGGGAGCCAACCTCCTTACCATTTGGTTTTTATCCTCTGTGTTGCAAATGGATGCTGCATTTATAGGTATTGTGTTCTCATTCTCCTATTTCTTGGAAAGCCTCATGAGTTTCTCTGTAAGAAACTTCTTCACTCTCCCAGAAGGCCCTAGTCAGGGCCATTATCTACATTCCATGGTAGGACACTTCTTACTTCTAGGGGGTGTGGATAGGTGATTATTTTAGCCTTCTATGTTTTATAACAGGGAAAGGCAGGAAGAAGGGCTTTGAATGTCTTTGGAGTTGTCATCCTCAGGGTTTGCAACATATGTTAAGCCTATTTGAGGTATTTTTGAAAACATAATGCTAAAATTCTCTCAAACGCATAAACCAAAATATACTTTTTTTTTACCACTTTTTTTTAATATAATTTTATTGAATCATAATCCTGTACATTGGTGCAATCATAGGGCTCGATTCATATACATTCAGAAATGTTTTGATCATACTGTTAGAGATAGCCTTCATGGCATTTTCTTGATCACTATATAAAGACATTGATACTCTACATTAAATAAGTTTCCCCAGTACCCTGCTAAGATGCACCATAGGTGTGATCCCACCAATTGCTCTCCCTCCACCCATACTCCCTCCTCCCCTCCCCTCCCTTTCCCCTTTCCCTGGATTGGAGAGTATCGGTTGCCCTGTACTTTAGTATTATTAATTGAAAAATATGTTCAAATGTACCGTCTTTATCATTAAAATGTTTTCTAGATTATATAGTTTTCCTTTTTTTAATTGAGTATTTATAGCATAGTTGTTCATACTGTGTATACAATTTTGTATTATCTTTTCCAAGGAATAGTATTTCACATGCATTTGCCTACACCATTCTACTTTTTAAACATGAACATCAATTGGTTGCCTAATATTCCATCCTATGACTAGATTATTCTAATCTTCCCCCAATTTTCCTTTTCTGCTATGTTAATTAATTGTGTTTTGAATGGCTTTAGGAGCCATCACGCCTCCTTAGGCTGTCTGAAGGCTGTGGCAGCTTCTCAGCCTTTTCTTATTTTTGGGAACCTTGGCAGCTTTGAGGAATGCCAGTCAGGCATTTTGTAGAATGTCCCATACCTTGGACTTTTATGGTGTCTTCCTCCTGATTAGATGAGGGTTATAAATTATAGGGAGGAAGAACCCAGAGGTGGGATACACACATCACATCATAGCAAAGATACGTGCTGTCAAAATGGCTTGTTGCTGATGATGTTAAGCTTGATCCCAGCGGAGGCAGAGTTCTTTATGTCTCTCTCCTGTGAAGTCATTCTTTCCCCCTCCTTCTGTGCTCTGCTCTTAGGAGGAAGTCACTGTGTACAGTGGATACTTAAAGGATGGAATTTATTCTCCACATCCTTGAGGGGACAATATCTACATTAATTACTCAGAATTTTTCTATGTGGGTTCACTTATTAATTCAACAATTCCAATATTCATGGATGTTTGTTTTGTAGTTTGCATTGTAATCTAATACTATGCTATTTATTTTCTTGCTCAAATTGTTCCAGATTTGGCCATTTGGAACTCTTTCTGTTGGACCCTGTGTCCCTTTGACAGAATCCCATTTTGTTTTGTTTTCTGGGCATTTCCTTATTTCATGGCACTACACGAAGCTCCAGACTTCTCTTGTATATTTCCTGCCCCAGTCCTAGAATTGGCCATTTCTCCAAGGAGCTTGGTTTCTTTAATTGGAGAATAATATTACAAACCAGTATCTGGATACTTGATTTGTTTAGTACTTTATATCCTATAATTAGAGATGTATTTTCTACAATTTTAATCTAATTCTCATTCAATTAAAAATATATACATAGATATATAAAATATCTGCATTTAGGCTTATTCCTTGTGTCTTATATTAATGGAAATTTTTTAAAAAGCTATTCTCAAGCATATATTAGATTTCTTTTAAATATTCAGGCTAAGACTTACAAGCAAGGGTGATGCAGGGATATGTGTGTTGGGCAGAAGGACTTTTCACCCTTGGAGCAACCTATGTAACAGAATATGTGGCAACCTATGTAATAGGATCTGTAGCAGCTTATGTAACAACATATGTAGTGATCTTTGTAACAAGCTATGTAACAACCTATGCAGCAAGATGTGTAGGGATGGGGACAGCAGGTTTGCAGAGACAAAATGGCGATTGACCCGGACAGCAGGCTTGCAGAGACAAAGTGGCAATTATTGAACATTAATGATTAGACTTTGGCAGTTAAAAACTGATCAGTTGGCTCAGCGCCTGTGGCTCAGCAGGCTAAGGTGTCAGCCACGTATACCTGAGCTGGCGGGTTTGAATCCAGTCTGGGCCTGCCAACCAACAATGATGGCTACAACCCAAATAAAAATAGCCGGGCGTTGTGGCGGGCACCTGTAGTCCCAGCTACTTGGGAGGCAGAGGCAAGAGACTCACTTGAGCCCAGGAATTGGAGGTTGCTGTGAGCTGTGATGCCACGGCACTCCATCCAGGGTGACAGCTTGAGGCTCTGTCTCAGAAAAAAAAAACAAAACTGATCAGCTGTGGAACTCCAGTGAAGGGGGCAGGGCTTGGGGGAGGGGCATATGTTCTCAATAAATAGCAGCTGCAAAGTTGGTTGGGGCTTTTTCCCTGACACATATGGGAAGGCCCACCCCCTGCAAGCTAGAAAGCTTACAGTTCATTGTCTGGCCTGCTTCCTTGGTGATGGCACTGACACACCCTTTCTGAGGTCTACCTCGAGTCTCAGCCTTGGCTGTTGGGTCATTCCCCACAAGCTCTTTGAACTGCATGGTAGTTCAAAGTCCATCACTTTGCTTCCCCTCAGTAAACCCAGCCATGGAAAGCGACTTCTATTCTCCTTTGTCTTCCTTCACATTTTCCACTAAATAACCCCAAGATACTGGCTTTGAAAGATAAATTTTACATAGCAAAGTACTAACACAGCAAAACATCATAATTTGAAGCTCCATTTTGTACCATAAGATTTCTAACATCATTTTTTTGTGAAATGAAAAGTCAAAAGGAGCAAATTTAAGAAATGTGAGGAACGGGTTCCTGAGCAAGATGGCGGCTGAGTAACAGCTTCTTTGCAACTGGGCACAGTGAGTCTGGGGAGAGAAGACTTCAGGCATCTGTGACTGGTGGGATCTGCCCAGAAACATCCCTTTGGGGACACAGGGAGTCAGCATGAGACTTCTAGATCCCATGAGGAGGACAAAAGCCGTGGAGAACTGGCTTTTGCCAGTGTTTGCGTGTATTCGTTCAGGCTAATCCCACTGGCAGCTGTAAGTATAGCAGCAGTGAGATTGCAAATTGCAAAGGCCTTACCTGTGAGCTGTTTTGGTTTTTTGGACTTGGCACTCAGTTGAACTACCTTCGGAGAACTTGGCAAGAATGCGGAGGACTTTAAGTGTTGTCTAGGGCCCCAGACTGAGCGGCTAAGCCAGAATGAGCTAATCAGTTGTGGGCTATGGAGCCCTTGTGGGAGAACTGCCCCGGCAAGCTCTGTCCTCAGGGCTGCAGAGCCAGGATTGGGTGGGAGCAAGTAATCTAGTGACTGAGCAGCCTAAAGACAGGGACTAAGAGTTCTTATAGTCTTAGTCTTCAGGGGGATAGAGTCAGACTGGTTTTGGCACACTGGGTAAGTGGATAGCCACTTCAGAAGTGATCCCAGCAACAAGTGCTTTCCTGGGAAAGCTTCTGCTTAGCCAAGGTTAGGAGTTTAAAGTACCTTTTAAAAGCAGAGGAGAGATTTAGGCTTACCACCCTGTGAGGTTTGAGAAATCATTAGAGGCCTCCATTCTCCATCTTGTACAGCCGTATCAGCATTGTGATTAGCATATTATACCCTGGAATATCACTTGTTGCCCAGGCAATATCCAGCAAGACATTATATATATATTGCTTTGTTTTTTGTTTTGTTGTTGTTATTTAATTTCAACATTTTCCCTATAGATTTTTCTTATCTTTTTTCTCTTTCTTTTCTTTCTTCATTTTTCTAGTTTAAATATAATTTTTCATTGTTGCCTTTTTCAACAATTAGAACTTCATTTTTGCTTGTGTTTCTACTCCTGTTATTTGGTTTTCCCCCCACTTTTGTCCCATAAAGTTTTTGGTTTGCTTGTTTTGGTTTGATTTATAGAATTTAGCCTTTCCTCTCTACTTGGTGGAGGTGGGGTACTGTGTCTATACAGGCTAGCAAAGAGCTGCTGACCTCAAGGGAACCACCAAAACCAGCAGCCCCAGAGGTTGGAGGTTTTTAAGGTTGGGTCAAAATTCCCTACTATACACCTATATTTGCTCCTAACTCCCTTTTTCTGTGCCTCTCTTCTTTTTGTTAATATTCCCTTTTACCCACCACCTCTCCTTTCTCTTTCTTCTTTTTTTCTTTCTTTTTTCCCTTCTTGCTCTTCAATCTTCTCATCCTTCTGGTCCTGTACCAAAAGGACTCGTTGAAACCCTAGTCCAGAGACATGGCAACTTAAAGATCAAGAGGAAGTGAAAGAAAAATTAGGACAAGGAAACAGATAAAAGAAATCACTCATGAGGAAGAACCAGCAGAAAAATTCTGGCAACTTGAAAAACCAGTCCAGAGCAACACCCCCCCCCCCAAGGGACTGTGAGGTAGCTACTGCAGAGGATTCCACCTATAAAGAAATGTTAGAAATGACAGAAAGGGAATTTAGAATACAGATGATGAAAACAATCAAGGAAATGCTGGAAACAATGAAGGAAACTGCTGATAAAGTGGATAATAACCAAAATAAAATCCAAAATCAGAACCAAATAAGAGATGAATGATATGAGGAATATAGAAAGGATATAGCAGAGCTGAAGGAACTGAAGCAGTCAATTAGAGAACTTAAAGATGCAATAGAAAGTATCAACAAAGGATTTGACCATGCAGAAGAAAGAATTTCGGAGGTAGAGGACAAAGTTCTTGAGATAGCTCAGATAGTTAAAGATGCAGAAAAGAAGAGAAAGAAAGTAGAACATTCACTGACAGAATTATGGGACTTTATGAAGTGTTCAAACATACAAGTTATAGGTATCCCAGAAGGGGAAGAAGAATGCCCCAGAGGAATGGAAGCCATACTAGAGTATATTATAAATGAAAATTTCCCAAACATCACCAAAGATTATGACACACTCCTTTCAGAGCAATATCGGACCCCAGGTCATCCCAACTCTAACTGAGCTTCTCCAAGACACATTGTGATGAACCTGTCCAAAGTCAAGACAAAAGAAGAGATTCTTCAAGCTGCCAGGAGTAAACACTAGTTGTCCTACAGGAGCAAATCCATCAGCGTGTGACCATAGACTTCTCTAAAGACATTTTCCAAGCAAGAAGACAATGATTATCTACCTTTAATCTACTTAAACAGAACAATTTCCAGCCCAGAATTCTATATCCTGCTAAGCTAAGCTTTAAAACTGATGGAGAAACCAAATCATTTATTGATAACAAACACTGAGGAAATTCACCACAACAAGACCAGCTCTACAGGAAATACTTCAACCTGTTCTACACACTGACCATCACAATGGATCAATAGCAAAGTAAGAACTCGTAAATTAAAGGACAGAACCTAACTTCCACACTGATGCAAAAGATAAAACTAAGCAATGAACTCTCACAAAATAAGATGAATAGAACACTACCACACTTATCAATTATCTCAATAAATGTTAATGGCTTAAATTCCCCACTGAAGAGGCATAGATTGGCTGATTGGATTAAAAAACACAAGCCATCCTTTGCTGTTTGTAGGAAACACACCAAGCTTCAAAAGAGAAATTAAAACTCCCAGTTAAGGGCTGGAAGACAATTTTTCAGGCAAACGGAATTCAGAAGAAAAAAGGAGTTGCAATCTTATTTTCAGATACATGTGGACTTAAAGCCACTAAAGT
>CAUYON010067607.1:0-26904 GCA_963573935.1 Arctocebus calabarensis | reverse complement strand
CAAGTGTGATCTCACCCTTTATCCTCTCTCCCCTCACCCTCTCCCTTCCTTCCCTCCCTCTCCACTTTCCCCGTCTTCTTGTGCAATAATTGGGTTGTAGCCTTCACATGAAAGATATAAATTTGCTTCATATTAGGGTTGTATACATTGGATACTTTTTCTTCCATTCTTGAGATACTTTGCTAAGGAGAATATGTTCCAGCTCCATCCATGTAAATATGAAGGAGGAAAAGTCACCCTCTTTCTTTAAGGCTGCATAATATTCCATGATATACATGTACCACAGTTTATTAATCCATTCGTGTAACGATGGGCACTTGGGCTTCTTCCATGACTTAGCAATTATGAATTGGGCTGCAAGAAACAATCTGGAACAGATATCTTTTAATGACCAGCATTGTCATAAGAGAGATATTTGGACAAAGACAGAGGAAACACGGGCCTGTAATGAGGGAGACAGACTTGCATTATAATACAACAAGCCCAGGAGCACAGAGGGTTGCCAGTAACTGGAAGAATTTAGGAAGAGGCAGAGAAGCATCCTCTGGGGTGTTCAGAAAGAGCATGTCCTTGTGACAAGTTGATTTTGGACTTCCAGTCTCCAGAATTGACAAGCAAGAAATTTGCTGTGTTCTAAATGATCAAGTGTGAGCTACTTCTTATGGCAGCCCTAAGAAACTAATACAGAAGGGAAACAAAATTCCAATTAATATTTTATTTAATATTTCCAACTAATACAGAAGGGAAGAAACTAATACAGAAGGGAAACAAAAATTTCAATTAATACTTTATTTAATATTTCCAACTCATGTTTGCTTATAAACAAAAAATACATTAAGTCAATGACAAATTAGACAAGAGTTATTTCCCATAGGAGATCCTCATTTACCTCTCCCAGGAAATGAAAACTCAAGCATGCAAAGGGTAAGCATGCAGAAGATGGCAAATAGATACACTAGATCTAATTGAAGTATATCAACAACCATGTCTGAAAGAACAATGCACTTAATTTTCCTGGGCTAATGAAATATTTATTTTTCAAAAATTCTGGCATTAAAGGTAACTACATCTAATCCAAAGGCAATGGGACTAAACCTTAATGATCAAAATTAGAAATTATGGCTGACCACCAAATAAAATAAGTGAGAGGGACAAAAAGGGAGAGAGGAGATGAGTACACTTTCACAATTTGAGATCAACAACGCCATCAAAATAAGCCAGTAGATGATTTAATGCATGCCCACGTGACAGAAAAACTCAATTCAATTTAAGCTGGGGGGAAGGGGAAGAGGAGGGGGGGATTGGGGTGCTCCCACCCAATGGGTGCAATGTTAGGGTACATGGCACATCTCTTAGGTGCAAGGCACAGCTATAAAAGGAACTCTACTTAACAAACGCAAACATTGTCACCTAGTTGTGCATGCCCTCGCAGTAACCTGAAATAAAAATAAAAAAATAAATAATAAAAAAAGGAAAAAGAAAGAAAACATTATAGCATATATTAACCTAGTGAATAAGAAAATGCTACATAATAAAACAATGAGGTACAGCTGAAAGAGAGCTCACACAAAAACATAAATCTTAAATATTTACATTGTAAACAGGGAGAATGAAAACCAACGATTTGAGCACTCAATTCAAAAGATAAAAAATTAACATACGTGATGAAAATGTGTATTTACCCAAAGCCTATCTTTAGCCTAATAAAAAAAAATTATAACTTTCTATTGATGTCAAGAAGTAAACAAGGATGTCCACTTTAATAAATATAAATGTGGCATAAAAATTTTAAAAAGAAGATAATGGTATCATTTTTTGCAAAAAGTAAGGAGTATCTAAAAAATGCAAGAAAATCAGTTGAGAATTTACTCTACTAAATAAAAAAATACAGTGAGATGACTTAAGAACAAAATTAGTATATAAAAAACAACAGCCTTATACAAACAACTATATTTTCAAAACAGAACAGATTCCATTTCTAATAGAAATAAAGATAAAATGCCTATAAAAACCTAAAAAATATTGAAGACATACTTATAGAAGAAACTGTAAATTGTTATTGAGACAACTAAAAAGATGCACGAATAGAGGAAAAATCATGTTGATCCTTGTTAGGTAGACACTATGTAAGGAAAACTTCAATTTGTTCTAAATTAGTCTATAAACTTGATTCAGTTCCAAAAATCATGCCAAAAGAATATTTTCTTTTTGGAATTGGTGATAATCAGATTCTAACGATCATATTAAAAGGTAGTTATGTGAAAATAGATAGAACATGTCTAAAAACTAAGAATAGAAAGACATGAGAATCAACTTTCTAACTCACACTATAGATATCATAAAAATAAAGTAATTCAATGAGAAATGTAGTGTTGAAATAGAATGCAATCCAGAAAAAGGGTTACATTGCATAAGGAATTTGTTGTATGTGGAAAATGGAACTTATATCAGGAATTAAAGACAGGTTATTTAATAAATGCCATGGAGAAAACTTGATAAAACATTTAAAAATATGGAAAAATGAAAAAAATATACTAGATGAAAACATAGAAACATTTTTATTATTTTAGAGCTAAGCCATACCTTTCTTAATGTGGCTCAAATCATAGAAATTATACTAGAAATGTACAAATTCAACTACATAAATATTTTGCAAGGGAAAAAATAACACCATAGCAATGTCAAAAGATAAGAACAACACAGAAAAAACATTTCTAACAAATACCAAAAGTATGAGTATTTTTTGTTTTTACTATACAATAAGATTTTTCTGTATCAGTGGGAAAAAATAGACATAGAGTAAACAGATATCAGAAAATAGTAAGATAAGGGCGGTTCCTGTGGCTCAGCCGAAGGTGGCGGGTTCAAGCCCGGCCTCGGCCGAACTGCAAAACAAAAAAATAGCCGGGTGCTGTGGCCGGCGCTTGTAGTCCCAGCTACTAGGGAGACTGAGGCAAGAGAATCGCTTAAGCCCAAGAGCTGGAGGTTGCTGTGAGCAGTGTGATGCCACGGCACTCTACCCAGGGCGATAAAGTAAGACCCTGTCTCTACAAAAAAAAAAAAAAAACATAGAGTTATAGCAGTAGGACCTCCCTTTCAGAATTTGCTATTCAAGTGCAAGAATAGCACTTGACGGAGGCACTGGCGGTCTCCAATGGGCATCTTCAGGATGCTCCTCAGACTTTGAACCAAACCAGGTTCTTCCACATCCAATGATTGAACACTAAGAGGTACCAGGAACTGGCCATTTTTACTCATGAAAGACTTCTCTAATGGACGATCTTTGCTTCAGACTATCCTGTTAAACGGTTGATTAGAACTCTGTTAGATCTGTATTATGGTCTGAGGCTCTCCCTGCCAAATCCTGTTTAACTCTCCCTTCCCTTCCATAGATGTCAGGTCTGTATCATGGTTGCCCAGCTTTCTGTGTCTAGTCTTGCTTTCTTCTCCTTTTCTCTTTCATAGATGTTACCTCTAATCAACCCATTATACACTTAACTCCATTTCAGCATCTTTCTCCTACTGGATCCAATAGACACACAGCAGTTATCTGTAGATTGGTTTAAACCTTTTTATGCTTTTGTTTAAATTCTTTCACAGTCTTTAATCTATGGCTAATCTAACCTCATTTATTAAGTGTAGCATTTTTAGAGTGTCCATCTAAAGTCCTGTGTATTAACAAGTTCTCTCCATTCTGACTGGAAGTAAAATGGTGGAGAAAGCTATGGGAATTGTCTGTCTTACAAGACCATGGTAATTGTATTTTCCTTAGAACGTGTCTTTGCCCAGTCTCAGGAGGTTTCATCTACTTAAGAGGAATCATTTTTAAATTTGGGGTCCTCTTTCTCTGCAGGTAACCTCTTCATTGGAATTGTGTCCTACAAATTCTAGCCATCACAACCTCCCGGAACTCCAATGTCAGTTTCTCAAGACAGTAAAATTGCCAGGTTCTCTTTTGGATTTCTCTCTCTTCAGTGCAGTCTGGAAGCTGCCCTCAGTTAAAAGCATGGAATAAAGCAGGGCACATTTAATTTGTTTCTATTCTCTCAAGAATCCAGGCTTGTGTTTCCTGCTGATGAATATGTGAAAATAATTTTGTCAAGTTTTTTAGTTTTCTACACAAGTATAATTTCAAACTCCATTATTTCAGATTCTGTTACTTCTTCAGGGCTGGAAGCAAAAGTCTTGATTTACTAATAGAAAATATTCCATGATAATTAGTGATATTTTTATCAAATATCTAAGGGAACGATAATACCAATCTTGTACAACTTTCATAAGAAAAGAGATGAAGAGGAAGCACCCCCAGTTTATTTGGAATGGGTCATACAACTTTGATACAAAAAACTTTCAAGGATATTACAAGAAGACTAAAAAGCAATATTCTTTGTTAAATCATGCATAAAATTGTACCAAAATATTATCAAGACTATTTCAGCAACCTATGAAAAGGAAAATGCCTCTTGTCTAAGTGCAGTTCATTTTTGGAGTCCCAAGTTAGTTTAAAATTCAAATAATCAGGCAGTTGTGGTGGCTCACACCTATAATCCTAGCACTCTGGGAGGCCAACACAGGAGAATTGCCTGAGTAAAGCTCAGGAGTTCAAGACCAGCCTGAGCAAGAGCAAGACACTGTCTCTACTAAAAACAGGAAAACTGAGGCAAGAAGATCACTTAAGCCCAAGAATTCGAGGTTGGTGTGAGTTATGATGACACCATGGGACCCTACCCAGGGCAAATGAGTGAGACTGTCTCAAAAAAAAAAAGCCAGGCATTGGGGTGGCTGCCTGTAGTCTCAGCTACTCAGGAGGTTGAGACAAGAGGATCACCTAAGCACAAGAGTTTGAGGTTGCTGTGAGCTATGATGCCACAGCACTCTTCGAGGGTGACAAAGTGAGACTGTCTCAAAAAAATAAAAAATAAATAGGTAAAATTCAAATAAATCAATGTAATACAGCACAGTAACATATTAAAGAAGAAAAATAATATGTTCATTTCAACACATGCAGAGAAAGCATTTGTTAAAATCAACATCTATTCACAATTTAAATAATCAGAAAATATTAGAGAACATCCATATGAGAAACCTACAGTCAATATTAGGCATAAGAATAAAATATTAAATATGTTCCTTCTAGATTTAGTGAACTGTTAAGAATGTTTACACTCACTACTTCTGTTCAACACTGTATGGAAGGTCCTCACTAGTATAACAGGGTAAGAAAAAAATTCACATAATAAAGTTTACAGGGTGGCACCTGTGGCTCATTGAGTAGGGTGCCAGCCCCATATACTGAAGGTGGTGGGTTCAAACCCGGCCTCAGCCAAACTGCAAAAACAGAAAAATAGCCAAGAAGTTTTCACCAAGAAGAAACTCAGCATGCTTATTTATTTATTTATGATTTTTTTTTTTTGCGGTTTTGGCTGGGGTCGGTTTTGAACCCGATACCTCTGGCATATGGGGCCGGCACCCTACTCCTTTGAGCCACAGCTGCTGCCCTATTTATTTATGTTTTGAGACAGAGTCTCACTTTGTCACCCTGGGTACATTGCCATGGCATCATAGCTCACACCAACCTCAAAGTCTTGGGCTAAAGTGAGCCTCCTGCCTCAGCCTCCCAAGTAGCTGGGACTATGGGCACCCACCATGATGCCTGGCTGTTTTTTAAAGATGGGGTCTCTGGCTCAGAGCTTGAAGCTCAGTGGTTAGGGCACTGGCCACATGCAATGGGGTTGGTGAGTTCAAACCTGGCCAGGGCCTGCTAAATAACAATGACAAATAAGCAAAATAATAATAATAATAGCCAGGCGTTGTGGCAGGTGCCTATAGTCCCAGCTACTGGGAGGCTGAGGCAAGAAAATTGCTTAAGCTGAAGAGTTTTTTTTTTTTTTTTTGTAGAGACAGAGTCTCACTTTATTGCCCTCGGTAGAGTGCTGTGGCGTCACACAGCTCACAGTAATCTCCAACTCCAGGGCTTAGGTGATTCTCCTGCCTCAGTAAGCTGGAGAGTTTTGAGGTTGCTGTAAGCTGATGCCACAGCACTCTATTTAGGGGGCATCACAGTGAGAGTCTTGTCTAAAAAAAAAAAAAAAAAAAAAAATGAACCCGGTGTCACATACTTGCAAATGCGGGTATCAAAATCTTTAGCACGGGTGAGCAATCTGTCTCAGGCTCCCAAAGTGTTAGGATTACACTAACACTTTGAGCCACTGCACCTGGTCTAGCATGCTTATTTAAAGATTTCAAGAAGTTGGCTCGGCGCCTGTGGCTCAATGGGCTAAGGCGCCAGCCACATACACCTGAGCTGGAGGGTTCGAATCCAGCCCGGGCCTACCAAACAACAATGATGGCTACAACCATAAAAAAAAAAAAAAAAATGGCTGGGCATTGTGGTGGGCGCCTGTAGTCCCAGCTACTTGGGAAGCAGAGGCAAGAGACTCGCTGGAGCCCAGGAATTGGAGGTTGCTGTGAGCTGTGATGCTACAGCACTCTATCTAGGGTGACAGCTTGATTGAAGCTCTGTCTCAAAAAAATAAATAAATAATGGTATCAAGAAGTTGACACCAAATGACCTAGAATAGTCAAAACAATTTTCAAAAAGAATAAAATTGGAGGACTTATACTAATTGACCTCAAGAGTTATTTTAAAGTTACAATTATCAAACACCAGATGGTACTGGCAATATGATTTAAAATACTTTAAAGGAAAGAACAATGTCCAAAAATAGACTGACACAAATATGATCAGTTTTCTATGTCATCATCACAGCAATTCATTCACAGATGGTAATGGAACAAACTGATATCTATACAGAAGAAAAGAGACCCTTGACCCCAACCTTGCATCATAAATAATGTTTAATATCAGCTGGACCACAGAACTAATCATAAAAGCAGAATACACACAATTCTTAGAAGAAAATACAGTGACTATCATCACAACCTATAAGAGAAAACTGTTTGTTTGAGAGGTCAAATAACTAATTATAAAAAAAAAAAAAAATGGTAGCCCTGGCAGGGTGGTCAGGTCTATAATCCTAGCACTTTGGGAGGCTCAGGTGTGAGGATCACTTAAGGTTAGGAGTTTAAGACCAGCCTGAGCAACATAGCAAGACCCTGTCTCTACAAAAAATAGAAAAATTTGCAGCGTGTGGTGGTGTGTTCCTGTAGTACAAGTTATTCAGAAGGCTGAGATGAGATGACCACTTGAGCCCAAGAGTTTGAGATTGTGGTGAGCAATAATCAGACCACTGCTCTCATGCCTAAGCAACAAAGTAAAACCTGTTTCTAAAAAGAAAAAAATGGTAAACTGGACTTCATCAAAATTAAGAACTTGTGCTCATCAAAGTCAGTATTACAGGCAAGCTACAGACTAGGGGGACTAGTCATAATATATACATGGTACCAAATATTTCTATCCAGAACATGTAAAGAATTCCTACTACTCAAAGAAAAATTTGTACTATCCAAATAAAAAAATGGATAAAACATTTGAACAGATATCTTGGATATAAAAAGCATTAGAAAAAACTTTCATTATTATTAGCCATGGCAGAAATATAAACTAAAATTGCAACTATACACTACCAGAATGGACCAAAATGAGAATACTGATAACATCAAAAGTAGAAAAGAATTCAAGAAAATCATTATTCTCATATAGTGCTAATGAAAGTCTAAAATGGTTAAGTAATTTAAAAACTGGCAGTTTCTAAAAAAGTGAAACATATACTTATGAACATATGAATCAACAATATCACTGACTTTTTACAGCAACTTTATTCATAATGGCCCTAAATTAGAAACACTCCAAATGTCTTTCAATAGGAGATACATAAGCAAACTGGTATATTCATATCATTGAATACTATTTCACAATTAAAATAACTACTCATCCATGCAAAAACAAGCATGTCTCAGAGATTAAGTTGTGTGAAAGAAAGCAGACACAACAAAGGTCTAGGATAGAGAAAGCTAATCGATACTGATGGACATCACAACTGTGCCTGTCCTGATGGGAAGGAGAGCTGATGGACCTTCACAGGTTAATGGAAGTGTCCTTTATCTTGACTGGGGGAGAGTGGGGGGAGGACACAAGGGTTTATACTTAAGTCAGAACTCATAGAACTTTACACTTAAGATCTCTAGGTACATTATACCTACAAAACATGAAACAGATTCATAGTAAAGTTACAGCAGCAACTATGTTTATAAACACCAGGCAAACAAGGAAATTATTTATATGGGGAGTAATGTTCAAACCTAAACTTTTAGATTTTAGAGGCATAAAAGTCAGCCATGTATAGGCAATTTACAGATCTAAAACCTGTAAAAATAGATCCCTAATAGGATTTCTTTTTTTTTTTTTCAAAAAAAAGAAAATATGTAGTGTAGGTGAAAATGTATAGAAATTGGAATGCTTGTATACTGATGATAGTACAGCTGCTATGGAAAACAGTATGATGATTCCTCAAGAAGTAAACATAACATTACAATATGACCCAGCAATTCTCCTGAGTATCACAACAGAACTAAAAGAAAGAACTCAAAGTAATATGAAAGAACCAGGCTGACTCCATTTTTTTAAAACGAACTCATTTTGTCCTGCAGCCTTCAATTTGCAGCTGCAAACCAAAGGTGATAGGCAACCTGCTTCCTCCCCTACCCACCCCCCCCACCCCCCAGGCTCCAGTATGTCCCTCCCGAGCAATAATGGCACCAACCCTCGGCCCCAGTAGTAGTAAATCCTTCCCCAGGCTAATTAGCCCAGAACAGACTTTGTCCAGTCCCCTAAGCCCCTCTCAGGTCTCCCCAACACCCAGTTCGCCCAACACCCTTCCTTTTGTTCCTTTCTGTACCCTTAAAACTGCTTTCCCCTCTGCGGTCAAGGATTCTCTGCTTTCCTGCTGCATCAGGAACAGGAAGCCCTAGCTTGAGCTAGCTAATAAACTACCTCTTGCTTTTGCATCAGACTTGGTCATTAGGTGATTTATAGGGGGGACCCCGCAACTTGGGCACAACAAATATTTGTATACCCATGTTCATAGCAGCATTTTTTCTTTTTTTTTAAGACAGTCTCAAGCTGTCACCCTGGGTGGAGTACTGTGGCTTTATAGCTCACAGCAACCTTCAACTCGGGCTCAAGTGATCCTCTTGCCTCAGTTTTTCTGTTTTTAGTAGAGATGGGGGTTTTGCTTTTGGTCAGGCTGGTTTCAAACTCCTGAGTTCAAGCAATCCACCCACCTCAACCTCCCAGAGTGCTAGGATTACAGGCATGAGCCACCACACCCAGTCATAGCAGCATTATTTACAATAGTCAGAAGATGGAAGCAATCCAAGTGTCTATCAATAGAGGAATGGATAAGCAAAATGTAGTGTACACATACACGTACACCTACACACAGGAATATTAATCAGCCTTAAAATGAAGGAAATTCTAGTACATGCTACAATATGGATGAACCTTGAGGACATTATGCCAATAGAAACAAGTCAGTCACAAAAAGAAAGCTACCATATGATTCCACTTCCAAGAGGTACTTGGACTAGTCAAATTCAAAGAGGCAGAAAGGAGAATGGTGGTTGCCAGGGGCTAGGGAATGGTGTTAAAGGGAAGTTATTGTTTCATTGGTATAGAGTTTCAGTTCTGTAAGATAAGTGCTGACGGTGAGTAGTGGTGATGGTTGATGCCACTGAAAAATGCTTAAAATTGGGAAACAAAATAATATGGGTATGTCACCACAATTAAAAAAACAGAGCCCTAAAAACATTCAAAGGCATCAACTACCTGAAATTTAATAACCATTGGACTTTGTTTGTATAGACTTACCTAAGTAGCTCTGACTTGGAAAAATTCTCTCTGTCCATAGCTCTTCTCCCTGTTCCAACCTGCGGATCATATCAGGCTTAGTCATGTGAAACCCTGATAATGAAAAATGAGACTTGGTGTAAACGGTTTGAACTTTAAAACTATTGAAGTAAGAGAAAGACACAGCTGCAAGGTAGCAGATGAGCTTTACCTTGCATAATGCAAGTAAGGATATCATCATTTTTTGCTAACTTTTTTTTTTTTTTTTAAGCCTACAGCATCTGGTATTCCCAGGCGGTCTCCCATCCACTAACCAGGCCCGACCCTGCTTAGCTTCCAAGATCAGACAAGATCCGGCACATTCAAGGTGGTATGGCCGTAGACTTTTGCTAACATTTTTGGATTAAGATTTATCACCTCTGATCCCTGGAAAGAGATACATGGCAATGAAAGACTCAAGAAGTGTTCCTTACCCACAGAGACAAAGTGGCAATAGTTTTCCAACATCACATCCCTGTAGAGGGCCTTCTGAGCAGGGTCCAGTTGCTGCCATTCCTCCTGGGTGAAGTCCACAGTCACATCCTTGAATGACACTGATCCCTGTAAGGGCATACTCTAGTTCATCCTGAAGTGATCGGAAATGGGTGAGAACTAGATATTGGAGACCTAGTTCTGACAGTGTTTGATGATCAGACTAGGTTTCTTATTTTGTGTTCAATACTGTACAAAAATCTCTCTGAAAATACATTCATCTGTATTGACTTATTATCTAAACATACCGAGACCATACTATTTGTCCTCAATGGAACTGGTTACCTGACCCTGGCTCATGAGAAGTTATAGGCTATGAAAGAGGCATACGTGTAAATACATGTATTCAGTAGGTATTACAGATGCAATAATAGAAATACGTGCAAAGGGAAAGTGTCACAAAGCAAAGGAAATTTTCATTTTTTACTCTGAAGCTTCACTGAGGACATAAAAATTTTGTACTCACAATGAATTTGTTTTGTAGGATTACAGGGCATCAGCTTTTAAAAATTCATGGGGAGGAAAAAAAAATCAATTAGTAAATTAAGGAAATGGCAAAAGGCACAGTATGTTAGGAAACAGTTTTTGAGCTCTAAGAAAGAAAAGGCACATAGAGGTAGGCAGAGGACATATTATAGATAATACTATAATACGATGTTTCCCCACTACATAGCAGTGGTTTAAAAATGTACTGAGCACATTCCCAACATTGTAGTTATTTATAAATCATGATTTATAATGGCAACCCACAATGTTAATGCCTACTGCTCTTTAATGTAAACTGTTAAGTGTTTTCTTCCCTCCCAATATATTGTCTTATACATTCCACTGTGATGCACGCCCCACTTTGGGTCTACTGTTTTTTTTGTTTTTTTGTTTTTTTTTGCAGTTTTTGGCCAGGGCTGGGTTTGAACCTGCCACCTCTGGCATATGGGGCCAGCACCCTACTCACTGAGCCACAGGCGCCGCCCTGGGTCTACTGTTTTAAGGAATATAAAGAACATGAAGAAACCAAGTCAACACAATGGTGATGTGATAAAATTTATACTTGTAAGGCAGTATTCTTGGACACTGGAAAAGAAAAGCCTGGAAAAGGCTTAAGGGATATTAGGTAGGAATGACAAGTAACCATAGTTAGAGATGCCTAGGTTAAACTAGTGTTAATGGGCTGACAGAGGACAGCTGGTTCCTACATGTTGTGTTGTAAAATAATTGATCATAAATTAGTTATAGAGTGGAAAAAAGACAAAGCTCCTGCGTTATCAGTATAGGCAAACACATGGCTGCTGAGACTAGAAAATGGAAATGGGAAACAGAAGAAAGTATAGGCTGGACCACAAAAGTAGGTAAATGAGGTAAACCTTGGAAATATACCTGAAGTATCTGTGGAACATACAGGTGGTGATAGCTATCAGAGGTTGAATACATGGTTCTGGCATTCTGGACTAAGTCTAGAATGGTGAGAGGTATTTGAGAGTCAGATAAGTGTAGCATGTGAATGTGTGACTAGAGGAAAAGAAACTGTGAAGAAAAGAGAACCAGTCAGCATGTGGAGAAAAACAATATTTTAAAAGCTGGTAAATGAAGAGGAATTTTCTGAAACAAAGATATGAAAACAGGACAAAGAACCATGTGACTCCAAAGTAGAATATTTCTTTCTTTTTTATTTTTTTGAGATGGAGTCTCACTATGTTGCCCTGGTAAAGTGCCGTGGCACCACAGCTCACAGCAACCTCAAACTCTTGGGCTTAAGAGATTCTCTTGCCTCAGCCTCCGAAGTAGCTGGGACTACAGGCGCCTTCCACAGTGCCTGGTTATTTTTTATTGCAGTTGTCATTGTTGTTTAGCAGGCCCTGACCAGGCTCAAACCTTCCAGCCTCGGTGGAAGTGGCTGGCACCTTCACCATTGTGCTATGGGTGCAAATCCCAAAGTATAGTATTTCGAAAGTAGACTAGCATATACATGTCTTCTCCTGAACCCACATATAAAATATTAGAAGAAACTAAAAAGATACAAATAAATCTATAATAGCATTCAAATACTGGAAATGTTTTTATTTTCAGGCCACAATTTATAGAAACTGCTGGCAGACATGGGTAAAATAGGGAGACCAGAGAAGAGGAACACAAACCTTCAGTTTTCTGTACCAGCTTACAATCAAATCTCTATCCTAAAAGCCTCACAAAACTGGACATCTTTCCACAAACTAATAATGTGATCTACTAGTTCTACTTCCCAATGTATCACTGCAAAACCTAGTGGAGATGATCCAGGTTTTGGGGTTTTTTTTGAGACACAGTCTCACTATGTGCCATGGTGTCACAGCTCAGCAGCAACCTCAAATTCTTGGGCTTAAGCGATTCTCTTGCCTCAACCTCCCAAGTAGCTGGGACTATAGGCGCCTGCCACAGTGCTGGCTATTTTTTGTTGCAGTTGTCATTGTTTAGCTGGCCTGGGCTGGTTTCGAACCTGTCAGCCTTGGTGTATGTGGCTGGCACTGTGACCACTGTGCTACGGGCACCGAGCCAATCAAGGTTTTTCTATGTCTGCTCCTTGACTACTCGAAACCTTAGATCTCAAATCAGGGTCAAGACCAGGTAGATTCATTCAAGTAATCTATAATATTCCCATTTAAACCAAGATGATACCATTCTGTTTCAGCTGTAAATTGTGAGAAGACTGAGAAAGATGATGATGAATTATACACCCAATCAACATGTGAACACTGGCTACAACTAGAAGATATACTTGGAAAAGACTTAAGTTTACGTGGTAGGAATGGAGAAATTGTTAACAGGACTGACAATAGGGTGAGTCATATGAAATACTTGGAATGAAAAATTTAGGAAGTCACACCCCAAGAGTATTCCATAAATATTGTACCCTATGCCACTTGTTTGCTTTATCCTGATCTGGGCCCTGACTAAAGAACATTTTCATGGAAGAAAATGCCAATATCCAGGAAGTTTAAGGATAGGGAAGCAAATGTCCATATACCCTGCAGAAAGTTATTTCAGAAGGAGAGGAAACATCATCTCACCTGAGGCATGGCTTTGAGATTTGTTAAGAGATGAACCTTCTCTTTTGAGCTCTTCTTTTGGAAAAAGGAAGAGTCCTGGGAAGGCAAATATAGAGGATACATTCTTGACTTAGATCTCCCAGAATAATTAAATTAAATCTGCATTAATAATGTTCACTAACTCAGCACTTGCTTAGTCTGAATATCATTCAGAAACCTAGGATGGAGATTAGTGGGAAAATGGACAAATCCTGCTCTCTCACAAACAGAAACCTAGTCTCCTGGTGAAGGAGAAAGGATTCTGAGGAACCTTTGTGGCTTAAAGAGAGGCAAAATTGTGCTTTTCCCTCTGCTTCTCTACTTTCCATCTACCTCTAAGCAGAGTATTACTGAGTATTTCCAAATTGTTCTTTGAGGAATTTATGCCAATTTAAACTGCAGTCAGCAATGCACAATATCTTCCCAGGCCCTGACGAGTACATTTGACAACTTTTAAATCTCTTCTCATCAGGTCTATACTGTAGTTGAGAATTAGCTTCTTTTAATATGTTTAAATACATTCCTTATTTCTTTTCTGCATTGAGATCTCTTATAGTAGTATGTATTTTTCTCTTGGGTTTTTATTTCCTAGTTAGTTGACATTATTTTATTCTTTTTTTTTTTTAAGGCAATTAAGCCTTTGTCCATTTTATGTTGAAAATACTTTGTCTATAGTTTCTCATATGACTATTAAGGTATCTTTGCCTTGTGAAAATTCTTCCCATGAATGTTTTGTGGTTTAGCAATACCATATATTGCATAATCCATATCTCCTCAATTGATGTGAAATGCCATCTTTATCAAATTTACAATATATAATCTTTATCATTTCCCTATATATTCTGGAGAATATCTGTCTGGACTTTCTTTTTTTTTTTTTTTTTGCAGTTTTTGGCCAGGGCTGGGTTTGCACCTGCCACCTCCGGCATATGGGGCTGGCGACCTACTCACTGAGCCACAGGTGCCCCCATGTCTGGACTTTCTATTGAACTTCTCTACTTCATCTCTTTGTTGATTCACCTGCATCACACTACTTAAAAAGCATAGTTATTTAAATTAAGAAGTATTAATTTGCTAATAATTTAAGTATTAACTATTGGACAATATCTTTTAGTAGCACAGGTATGGAAATAGAAAAGAAACTGATCAGGTACTCTGTAGGCTTCCAGGCAGAAAGAATAATATTTTGCTAAATGATATCTGAAGTATTGACCACTGCAGTGAATATTTTAGATAGCAAAATAACAGTTTTTATTTACTACAATGAGACTAGCCTTGTGATTACCAGTGCATAATATACTATTTATTATCTTAGAATGCCTGAAGAAGCTTTTTTTTTGAGACCGAGTCTCACTATGTTGCCCTCCGTAGAGTGCCATGGCATCACAGCTCACAAACAACCTCAAACTCTTGGGCTTAAACGATTCTCTTGCCTCAGCCTCCCAAGTAGCCAGTATTACAGGCTGCCGCCACAAAGCGCAGCTATTTTTTTTTTTTCTTGTAGTTGTCGTTGTTGTTTGGCAGGCCCAGGGGGTTTGAACCACCAGCCCCTGTTGTGGCCAGCGCCCTAGCCGCTGAGCTACACGCGCCGAGCCACCTAAAGAAGCTTTTGACCATGCTGTTGATTTCATCCAAGAGCAGGAAACCTCACTTACATGTAAGTGTTGAAAGTGGTAGTTATGGGTCAAAAGTGTTCTTTTTGCATGTCCCCCACAGAATGACATTCAACCCAATACAATAGTTTTAGTTAATATGGTGTTTTGTCCCAATGAATTTACCATCTGGGAATTATGAAAATCTAACTTCTTCCTTTGCAATATTTACACCTCTACTTTATTTGCTAAATTGCTACTTAGTTACAATTTTGGAGGTAAGCTTACTGGCTTACTGTTCAGATAATCAAATCTTACATAACCAAGTAGCTGTGGTCAAACTTCCTCAACCATTCCAATATTTAGGTAACCATAATCACAAAACTATTAGAAATAACAGTAGGTTACAAACACATGCATAGTCATAGTCAATCAAACATCCTCTAGAAAACCAACAATGCATAGGTCGTTGTCATTCACAACCCGTCAGCAAATTACACAATTCCAGGCAAATTCACAATCAAATTCACAAATCAGTTTCAATTCTTCACAGTCACATAGTCTCAAATACGACTCACACCTAACCTAACAGGTACACGCAGAAGAAAGCTCACGCAGCAACATGACTCCATCCACTTTACACACATAATTGGCCCCAACATCTCAGAGTAACATGCCCCTAAAATGCAGCAGGTTGCGCAAGAGACCACTCTCATTCGGCGCGTGTAAACACACACACACACACACACACACACACACACACGCAGTGCCTGCTAGGCGCGGGAACCCGCTTCGTCCGGGTCAAAACTGGCAAAATTCTCCCTCGCAGAGAGCTTGCTCCAAGTAACACTCCGGGTCAACCTCAAGGTCACGCCCACGGACCACACCCCAGGCCCTGGCGGTACTGATAGGAGTGTCTGGACACCACGGTCCCGGGTCCCCCCTCAAGATTACCAAGCTCAGCTCGTACTCCCAGTTTCCTCCCTGGCCTCCCAACCCGGTTCCGCTTCTTTGGTCGACTCTCCGGAGAACGGATCTCCCAGTCCCCTCCTCGGTCTCCTCAGAGCCCCCAGGACCCACCAAGCCTCACCCCCGGCCAAGGATCGGTCGTCTGCGCCTGCGCACACGCTTGTGTGCTTGAGCTCCCAGGAGTCTCCGGGGCGGCCCGTTAGGTGCGGCGCGGTCCTGTTGGATCTATTCCGGCTCCGACTGCATTGCATCCAGGACCCCCAGCCTCTAACGAACTTCTACCTCTGGTTCATTTCCCGCTAATCTCTTGGTCGTTTTCTGTGTGGGGAGTTGAGGTGACCCGGGTCAAGATGCGAGAGGAGCTCACGGCAGAAGCCCTGAGTTCCTAGGATGGGCGTGTCAGGAGGCAAAGTCTTGGGCCTGTGTGTAAGTCACCTGTTGGGAGGGTGATTGTGATTGTGTCTGCGGCAGAGTGGGTGTGATTGTGAGAGTGTGCCGGGGAGAGGCCCTGACCGTGGGACTGAGTGGGGGCGGGGCCTTTTGTGACACGGTGGTTAGCGGTCAAGGTGAGGTGTTTTTTTGTTTGTTTATTTGAGACAGAGCCTCAAGCTGTCACCCTAGAGTGCTGTGGCATCACAGCTCACAGCAACCTCCAATTCCTGGGCTCAAGCGAGTCTCCTGCCTCTGCCTCCCAAGTAGCTGGGACTACAGGCGCCCGCCACAACGCCCGGCCATTTTTTGGTTGCAGCTGTCATTGTTATTTGGTGGGCCCGGACTGGATTCAAACCCACCAGCTCAGGCATATGTAGCTGGTGCCTTAGCTGCTTGAGCCACAGGCGCCGAGCCTTTTCTCTGTGTTTTATCGCCCTTATCCAGCTATTAGCGTCCACAGTGGGGCCCACATACAGACCTCTGGTATTCCTCACCCAGAGCCTAGTACAGGGTGTGTACTGCTCCCACCTAGGGGAGCCTCAGTGGCTGCCAGAGGCTAATCATGAATCAGATTCCAGATGGAAGAGGTTTCTGCCACTGTCTGCCCTATCATTTTTTTCTGCCCTTATAAATACCAGATAAATAAGGGCTTAGTACTTCAGGATAGTGGATTTAAAAATACATATATAGGATAGTGGATTTTATTTTATTTTATTTTTATTTTTTTTGAGACAGAGCCTCAAGCTGTCACTCTGAATAGAGTCCCATGGCATCACAGCTCACAGCAACCTCCAATTCCTGGGCTCAAGCGAGTCTCTTGCCTCTGCCTCCCAAGTAGCTGGGACTACAGGCGCCAGCCACAACGCCCAGCCATTTTTTGGTTGCAGCCGTCATTGTTGTTTGGCGGGCCCAGGCTGGATTCGAACCCACCAGCTCAGGTGTACATGGCTAGCGCCTTAGCCCGTTGAGCCACAGGTGCCGAGCCAGGATAGTGGATTTTAAAATGTGTGTGTGTGTGTGTGTGTGTGTGTATACACATACATATACACGTATATATACTTTTTTTTTATTTTTAGTAGAGACGATAGTGGATTTTTAAAATTATAAATAGTGGATTATGGATTATTTATAAATTTATAGTGGATTTATATATTTTTTAAATATAAAAAATATTTTGTGTTTTTGCCTCCAGCATATGGGGCCAGCACCGTACTCCTTTGAGCCACAGGTATCACCCAATTGTTTACATTTTTTTTTTTTTTTTTTTGCAGTTTGTGGCTGGGGCTGGGTTTGAACTTGCCACCTCCTGCATATGGGTCCGGCGCCCTACTCACTAAGCCACAGGTGCCGCCCTAATTGTTTAAATTTTTGTAAAGAGAAGGTATTATTTCTGTAAGACAAAGAAACTATCTATCTATAATAGTGGATTTTAATATATATATCTAAAATATATATTTTATCTTCCTATCCTAAAGTACTAAGCCCTTATTTATCTAGTATTTATAAGGGCAGAAAAAATATATATTTAATATATATATATTTTAAAATCCACTATCATAGATAGTTTCTTTGTCTTACAGAAATAATACTTTCTCTTTACAAAAATTTAAACAATTGAGAAAAACACAAAATTAAAAGTACAAATCCTCCACATTCCTTAAATTCTGCTCCCCAGAAATAACCATTGTTTATAGTTCTTCTTTTAAGAACTGTATTAAATATTTACCATATGCCAGGTTTCATTATAAGTACTTTATTTGTATTTTCTCCTTGTATCTTTCCTAAAATCCTCTGAGATATGAATGATTATCTTAATTTTATAGCTTAGAAAGCTGAGGAGGATGGTGATTTTAAAAAACAATCCTTTTAAGCATTATTTGAAGGGCTGTCAGGTAGAACGGGGATCAGGTTTGTTTTGGGCCTGCCCCAGAATACCACATGAACACCAAAGGGTGGGTGTAGGACGTGGTGGGTTTCTGTTGAATATAATGAAGCACTTTCTGGCGAGTCACTTCATGCATCAGTGGAAGAGGCTGCCCTTGAATAAAGTCAGCGAGCCCCTTTCACTGGCAGTGTTTAAGACCCTGCCAGCCAGCCATCTGTCAGGGATGCTGAAGAGGTATTCCTCACTGGTAGGAGGATGGCCAAGGTGACCTCCAAGGTTCTTTTCCATTCTGACTTCTCTGATAAGTAATAAGGTCAAACAGCTAAGTGAACCTTATGTCTCCAGCTTTGTGGCCAAACCACCCCTGCAAAGGAAGAGGGGCACCGAGGACATTGCTGTGGAGTGTCAAAATAGTTTTACTTGCTGGGCTGAATTAACAAAGTGGCGTTACTGTGAGATGATGGTATAAAACAGATGCCTGTTTACCCCTCTGTGTCTGGCTCCCCAGGGGAAGGAGGTGATAAGAAGTGGAGTCTGGCCAGGCATAGTGGTTCATGCCTATAATCCTAGCACTCTGAGAGGCGGAGGTGGGGGAATTACTTGAGTTCAGGAGTTTGAGGCCAGCCTGAGCAAGAGCGAGACCTCGTCTCTACTAAAAATAAAAAGAAAACAGCGGGTATTGTGGCGGGCACCTGTGGTCCCAACTACTAGGAAGGCTGAGTCAAGAGGATTGCTTGAGCCCGAAAGTTTGGGCTTGCTGTGAGCTATGATGCCATGACAGTCTACCCAGGGCAAAAAAGTGAGACGCTGTCTAAAAGAAAGAAAGAAAAGAAAAAGAAGTGGAATCTGCCTTTTTGGTTCTGGTGACCCTTTCAGGTCCAGTCCTCTAGGTTATACCCTGGGACCAATGACACTTCCTGTTTCAGAGCAGGTACATAATCACTTCAGAAGGTACGAGGTTGAATACTTACAGTTTGCCTTTCGTTGGATGAACAACTTGCTTATGCGGGAACTACCCCTTCGCTGCACCATCCGCCTATGGGACACATACCAGGTATGAAGAGACCCCCTGATCTCGCCACACCACGCTGTGCTGGTGTGGAGTGTGGTTGGTTGGTTCCCCCACCTCCTTTCTGCTTCCATGTCTGCCTTAGCATCCCAGGCAGGGGCCTTAGTAAATCTTTTCACCCTTCTATTTGTCCAACTGTGAAAGGGGCATTGTACTATTCAGAAGGACTGGAGCTAAGAGGACCAGAGCTTGTCAGGATCTTTGTCAGGAACTAAAGACCTAACTCTGTGTTTTTATTCCCAGTCTGAACCAGAAGGGTTCTCCCACTTTCATCTCTACGTGTGTGCAGCCTTCTTGATCAAGTGGAGGAAAGAGATCTTGGATGAGGAAGACTTTCAAGTGAGTGGCCAAGAGCTCAGCCTGCAGGGAAAGAGCATCAGAGTGGGATTTAGCCCCTTAGTGGAGGTCTGCAGACAGAAGATGCCACAGCAGGGAACAGCAGTAGGAAGGGAGAAAGTGTGCTCAGAAAATGTTGCCCCTCCCAGTTAGCAGGAAGTCCCTGGGACCCAGAGTTCTTTGCCAGAAAGGGTGCAGAATGACTGGGCAGGCCCATGACATCTTTCATTCAAGCATTAACAAGGATTCATTAAATGCCTGCATTGTAAGAGGCACTGCTGAAGGCATATGTTATATCAGGAAGTGAACCAGACTGAAGAGTCTGTTCTCATAGAGCTTACACGTGAGTTGAGGGGACATGTGATAAACAAAAGCATAGTAAATTTAAAAGACTGTTAAAGGTGATGAGAAATACATATACAGGTATTTTTAAAGGTGGTAGAGAATGGACAGGTTGCCAGTAATCAGGATAGGCTCACTGAGGTTACATGTGAGCAAAGGGCCGAGGCGGGTGAGGACAGAAGCCACGTGGAAGCCACGTGGAAGCCACGTGGACATCTGAGGGAAGAGCATAGATGGAACAGCTAGTGAAAAGCCCTTAGGCAGTGGCATGGTTGGGCTGATGAAGGGATCATGACAATGACCAAGGTGGCCTGGAGCAGAGTGAGCCAGGGGAAGAAGGAAGAGGTGAGGTCTGAGAAGTCACCGGAGACCCAGATCACAGAGGGCTTTGTAGCCACTCTAAGGAGTTTGGCTTCTACTCTGAGTGGAAGGAGATGTATGAGAGAGTCTCGAGCAGAAGAGGGACATGATCTGACTTACATGTTAAAAGGATCACAGGGGTTTCTGTGTAGATACGCAGACTGTAGGTGTAGGCAAAGGCTTTGGGAGCAGAGTGGCTGCCCAGGATGCTTTGTGGTCTACCAGGTGAGACATGAGGGTGGCACTGATGACAGTGCAGGTGGGAGCCAGATTTTGGAACTATTTTGTAAGTAGAACCAACAGTATTTCTGATAAATTGGGTGTAGAGTATGACAGAAAGGGATGAGTCCAGATGACTTCACAGTTTATGGACAAGGCTATAGGAAGAGCAGATTTTGGAAGGAAAATCAGGACTTTGGTTTGGGGTGTGTTGAATTTGAAAACCCATTGGAATCTAAATGGAGATACAGACTAGGCAGAGAAACCTAAGGAAACTGGAGTTCAAAAAAGAGGTGTAGACTGGACCTATAAATTGAAGAGTCTTTGAATAGGTGCTCCTTAAAGCCATGATGAGACCCCAACAGAAGTCTCATAGAGAAATTCTCATATAAACAGAGAAGGACAGAGGACCGGGGACTGAGCCCTGGAACACTCCCACACGAAGAGGTCACAGAGCAGAGGAGGCCACCAGTGAGAGTACAGCGTCCTAGAAGCCCTGGGTGGATCCTTCAGAGTCTCTGTGGGAAAGCTCAGGAAGGGCCCGTATTAAGTGCTGGGTGGCCAGAAGCTGCTCCAGGAGAGAGGGGCTAAGATTGAGGAGGGAGACTGCTCAGCTCTGTGGTCTGCAGAGAGAACAGCCTGAGGGTTGTTTATGGTCATTATCTGGGGGTAGGAGTTGGGGGCTTTTGATTTTACACTTTGTATATTTCTGAACTGAGGGGTTTTGTTGTGGTGGTGGTGGTTGTTGCTAATGTGTATGTATTTCTTTTAAAAGCAGAGGAGAAAGCCAGAGAAGGTTGAATGTTTCACTCAGTTCTCACTGGTAACGTAGGTGTCCTCAAGAGCAACAGCATCTCCACGTTGTCCCTGAGCATTGCCACCCTGTAATTGGTGTTAGACAGTAAAAGAACAGATGCCTGTTCAGCAGACAGGGATAAACAGGGCCCAGTGTGCCCAAGTAAGGGCTTTGGGAGAAAAGGGTGAGTGGGTGGGTTGACCTCTGTGCGTAGATGCTATGGCGTGAGGCTGCAGGCTGCTGATTGAGCAAACCCTGTGCGTCACATTCATATCCCTGCTGCCCTGCCAGCAAGCAGCACATGTGACACCAAGGATGGATGCGGACATGGGGCTGGAGTGACTGTGTGCCGGGCAAGCTATCAATTTTGATAATGTGGCTGAGGTGGAGCAGGATATCGAGAGTAGAAGTCTGATTTAGTAATCACCAGCCAGGCGCAGAGAGCCTTGCCATGTGCGATCAGAGTGCTGCTCACGTTAGCTCTGGGAGCTACTTTTGGCAATCACAGTATCAGCAGAGCAGAGGACAGTCCTCTGGAACTTTACAACTATGTTAATCATGGACATGTTCTTTACTGGGCAGCTTATTTGGTTATTGATAGGTTTAAGTTCTCTGAAAATAACCCAAAGAACAACACTGGGTTTGTTTGCTGCTATAACACCTCAGTTAATCCTACTTACCTCTTTTCTTGTAGACAAAATGGGCAATTAAACTGGATAGTCTGTGAAGTTCCTCCCACCCCCACAGTTCTAAAAGTCTATGAATAATAAAGGATAAAAGATGACTGACTGTGGAGGTCTAGATAGTATCCTTTAGAGACACAGGTCATGGCAGGGGTGTGAGGAACAAGGCCACAAGAGCACTGGGTAAGAGCGTGAACTAATGGATGTGGCCTTTGCACATACACTCTCCTAACTGCTAAAGGGCTGCTTATAATTAAATTATGTAAAGGAAACTCTGTAACTGAACAGAGGTATTGTATAAAGCCAAACAGGCCCAGCCTGGGAGAGAAGTTTCAGCACTAAAAACTGCAGTGACATGAAGAAAAACCAAGTGAACTGGTTGCAGATATAGAAGTGGGAGTTGTGGCAGTTTCAGCAGACCAGCCGCTTGTCACCCTTAAAGAAAAGGAAAGAAGACCCAGATATCAGAGGGGCCTGGGGAGGGGTTTTAGAGGGAAAAGAGCTACCTTCCTACCAAAGTTGAGGACTGTGCAGATAGTACAGTGGTTAAACCAGTATCTTCAGAGCTGGACCACCTAGAGCCAAATCCTAGCTCTGCCATTTTTTAAGCAAGCAACTACAAGCAAGTAACTTGGCTCTGTGCCTCAGTTTTCTCATTTGTTAAGTGGGGATAATAGTACCTACCTCTGGGCTATTTTGTAAAATTAAACAAATTATACATGTAAAGCAGTTAGAGTAGTAGTCTTGGCAAATAGACCTTAAAACAGTGAGCTTATTATCATTGATATTATTACTACCTGCAATGTGCTTCTGAGTTCAGGGAGCAGTGAAGTGAAGACAGAACTTTCAAAACCTAAGTTTCTAATTAAGTGTTTTTAACTTAATGAATAGACTATGCTATTGTTAAATATCTTTCAATTTAACAATGGAATGTATACCTCTGAGACTCTGGGTGAAACTGGATGAACAACTGGGCTGGTGAGGAGGCATCAGAGTATGCAGGGGCAAAGGACAGGGTCCCAGATGGGTGAAAGGAAGGATACCTGCTTCTCCCTGGCCAAGCAGTTGACTAGGTCACTGGCTGCCAAAGGGAACCACACCTGATGGAGGAGGATGACATCAAGAGGCACATGTGTGCACGGGGCATGAGGGCCTGGGTCACCAGGGGCCCAGAGGCTGCTTGAAATGAAACCTCCTAATAGAGCTGGGCCACGGCTCTTTGTGGTAGGAGGGGGCTCTCTACAATTTTGGTCCTCAGCCTGAGCTGGTATAATAGAATATGACAATAATTCAATTGTTTTTCTAGTTAAAAGTATTTGAACATTAGCAATTACATAAGGTTCAGTCTAATAATAACTTATTCTTGCCACTTTTAATGTGCAGGCCCTATTCTAAATGTTTGTGTTAACTCATTTAATACAACAGGCCATAATTTTACAAATGGGGAAACTGAGTCATGGAGAGATTAAGTAACTAGGCCAGGGTCACCCAGAAAGTCTTTAGTGGAAACTCAGAAGCCACTGTCTGGACCGCGGTGCTTCACTGCCTCTCCGCCTGGGACCGAGCTGGGTGCTTCCTGAACCCTCGAGCTAAACTCACACTGGCTGCTCATAGGCAAGGATCTGCTTGCTCCTTTTCCCTCCCCTGTCCATCCTCCCCTCTCCTTGGCGATTGCTAACATGCTTTCTCCTCACAAAGAAATGTTCAGCCAAAAAAATGGCTGTTTTAAAACTAAAAAGAATTCTTCCAACATCCTCCTTGTGATCTCTTCCTATTCGGGCTCCTGGCTGTTTCTCCTTACACTGCCAGAAGGATCTATGCCCTCTTGCTGCCCTTTCATACTCTGCCTCCCAGGTGGCCTGACACCACCTCACTCGAATCTCTGTAGGAAGCAGAGGCTCTAATGATCACCGCAGCTGACTGCAGCAGGGAGTCCCTGGAGACTAGTGCAGGTGGGCAGAGTGCAGCTCTGAGCCTCTGTCTGTGTAATCCCAGCACCACCCACACCAACAGAGTGCGCTTGGGAGTCTCAGAGGTATACATTCCATTGTTAAATTGAAAGATCATAGCATTAAGAGTGGACTTTCAGTTAACCAGTTTGATGAAAACATTTCAAATTGTATATAAAACCAGCACAGGGTGGCGCCTGTGGCTCAAAGGGGTGGGGCATCAGCCCCATATGCTGGAGGTGGTGGGTTCAGACCCAGCCCTGGCCAAAAACCTCAAAAAAAAAAAAAACCCCAGCACATTGTACCCCATGATTGCATTAATGTACACAGCTATGATTTAATGAAAAAAAAAAAAGAAAGAAAGAAAGAAAGAGTGGACTTTCATCCTCTTACCCTGTGGCCAAAGCTAAACAAGGAATGTTAAATGAAACTGGAAGAGCCACAGAATTAGCTCACTGCAACATGAGCATCCATTGGCAGAGATCAGACATCAGGGAACACTTCCCATAACAGGTTAATGTCCCATCCAGAAGGACAGGAACTGGCTGAGTGAGCTCTGTGAGTTCCTGTGAGGGAACACATGGAGGCCCCTCTGTGGGACAGTGCAGCACCACATAATTACAACCAAAATACAGAGGGGCTGCAGGGGGAGGAGCGTGAGCTATGCCAAATTGTGGGCACTTAGACAAACAGCATGTAGAAAATATATACAGAACAGTGACCCACTAGAAGCCTGAAAACTGTGAGGCTTTAACATATTTCTAAGAAGTGTGTGTGCCTGAGTTAAAGGACAGGCGCCTGAGCAAATGCCTGATCTCTCTGCCATCTTAAAATGTCGTATTGGGGCTCGGCACCTGTGGCTCAACGGGCTAAGGCACCAGCCACATACACCTGAGCTGGCAGGTTCAAATCCAGCCTTGACCCGCCAAACAGCAATGCCGGCTGCAACCAAAAAATGGCCAGACGTTGTAGCGGGTGCCTGTAGTCCCTGCTACTTGGAAAGCTGAGGCAGGAGGCTCGCTTGAGCCCAGGAATTGGAGGTTGCTGTGAGCTGTGATGCCAACGGCACTCTATCCAGGGTGACAGCTTGAGGCTCTGTCTCAAAAAAAAAAAAAAAATGTATTGGGATAAGCAGCATCTGAGAGAGCCCAGAAAAACATGGGAGCCCACAGAGAAGTCCAGCAGATACCAAGAAGGCCTCAGATGTCCCAGCTGATTTTGAGAAGCACCTCGCAGCGAACTCTTAAGTACTAAATATCAGAGTTCCTTTAAATACATAGAAAGGTCACACCTGTGATTCTAGCACTTTGGGAGGCCAATGCAGGAGGATTGCTTGAGGTCAGGAGTTCAAAATTAGCCTGAGCAAGAGTGAAACGCCCCTGTCTCTACCAAAAAATAGAAAAATTAGCTGGGTGTGGTGGCTCACACCTGTAGTCCCAGCTGCTCAGGAGGCTGAAGCAAGAGGATTACTCAATCCCACGATTTGAGGTGGCAGTGAGCTATGATTATACCACTACACTGTGGCTAGAGCAGCAGAGTGAGACCCTATCTAAAAATACACACACACATAAGAAGGGAGATAACAAGAGAGTCAGTGGAACCAGCTAATGACTCTAAACTGAAGCCTTCTATCTTAAGAAAGAAAATCTTAGATCCCCACTCTGAAGGTTTCTTTTGTAGGAAACAGGTCAGGGTTATTAAATGAAATAGTGCTAACTAAGCCCGTGGGATGTTCCAGACCTAAATAAACTAAATGTAAATAAATCCCATGAACCTGATGGCATCCACCCACCACTTCTGCAGGAACTCAAGGGTGCAATTGTGGAACATTGCCCCAAAGCGGGCCCTGTCTTTACAGACATCTGGTGAACTGCCAGTTTGAATCCTGCCCATAAGAAGGATTTGGAGGGAGCCCTGGGAACTGAAGATCCTCCACTCAAAACAAGCTGGCGTGAGAAAGGGCATGATTCCTAGACTTGTGAACAAAAACAAGGCATTGAGGGAATGCTAGACAGCTCTCTCCAAGAGGAACACTTGCCAAATGCACTAGGTGCTTTGGCACCGGAGAAACCGATGAATAAAAGTTTGACTCTCACAAGCTTATTTGCAAGGGCATGTTTTCGAAAAGCTGAATTGGGACCAAGGGAAATGTTTGCTACCTCACTGAGTCTCAGAACAAGAGAGGTTTTTAAGTACTTATTTGACTAGGAAAGTATTTTTACATGCCTGAATACACTTTACATTTGCAAAGAATGTTCCAATATTGAAGAGTGATTCCACATGCAGTATCTTACTTAGTAGTATATATTTTATGTTCTTTTACTGTCCATACATCCTATCTCTGGTTGTGCTGGCCCTTACTGCTGAGTAAAATTAATCAACTCTTGGTCACTGGCTGGGCTGTGCAGGTGGCTGAGAGAGAGAGAAGAGGAGGAGGAAGAGGAGGTTGCAGTGGCAGCATGAGAAAAATTCATTTACAAATTTAAATGTGACATCTGCGGCAGGTTCATGTCTCTCAACTGTAAGACAAACGGGATACTTCCTAAAAATTGTCATCTGTTATGCACGGAGAGCCAAGACTCGTTACTGAAATTGTCTGGGTGAGCTGCCTGTTGGGTCCAGTTATGCATTAGTACACAAAGACATTGAAAAAGAAGGCTAGGGCGGCTCCTGTGGCTCAGCGAGTAGGGCGCCAGCCCCATATACCGAGGGTGGTGGGTTCAAGCCCAGCCTCGGCCGAACTGCAAAACAAAAAAAAATAGCCGGGCGCTGTGGCGGGCGCCTGTAGTCCCAGCTACTAGGGAGGCTGAGGCAAGAGAATCGCTTAAGCCCAAGAGCTGGAGGTTGCTGTGAGCAGTGTGACGCCAGGGCACT
>CAUYON010067606.1:0-10381 GCA_963573935.1 Arctocebus calabarensis | reverse complement strand
GTGCCTCTCCTCTTTCCCTTTGTGTTTGTCATTTTGGTGAATTGCTGGAAGATGGTGTCTCCCTAACAACTGATTTTCATGAGCCAGTATGAGCCAGCTGAAACATATTGTTGCCTCCATCCCACCATGACTGTGTTACCCCTCACCTGCTCTAAAGCAATAGTCCCCTAACTGGCCTCTTACGTCTACTCTCACACCCCCTATGCTAGCCACGAGAGACATTGTTTGAAAAACACTTGGCCGGCTTGGCGCCTGTGGCTCAAGCAGCTAAGGCGCCAGCCATATACACTTGAGCTGGCGGGTTCGAATCCAGCCCGGCCCGCCAAACAACAATGACGGCTGCAACCAAAAAATGGCCAGGCGTTGTGGCAGGTGCCTGTAGTCCCAGCTACTTGGGAGGCAGAGGCAGGAGACTCGTTGAACCCAGGAATGGGAGGTTGCTGTGAGCTGTGATGCCACAGCACTCTATCCAGGGCAACAGCTTGAGGCTCTGTCTCAAAACAAAACAAAACAAAAAAACACTTGGCCATGTTACCCTTCTTAGAATCTCCCATGGGTCTTGATTGTAAAATAAAACCAAATAAAACCAAATTCACTACCTATCGTAGTGACTTGGCCCACACCTTCCTCTAAAGCTTTCCGGACTATTCTTTCATGATGTATTTCCTCTCTCTCCTCCCCAAGAGGAAACTTCACAACATTTCTGGAATCAAGATTAGATGAGACCAGGCATGGTGGCTCACACTTGTAATTCTAGTACTTTTGGAGAACAAGGAAGGATGATGGCTTGAGGCCAGGAGTTCGAGACCAGCCTGAGCAATATAACAAGACCCTTTCTCTACCAAAAACAAAATTAGATGAGAGAATTTATTTTATTTATTTTTTGAGTCAGAGTCTCACTCAGTCACTCTGGCGTTGAGTGCTCTGGCATCATAGCTCACAGCAACCTCAAACTCTTGAGCTCAAGCAATTCTCTTGCCTTAGCCTCCCGAGTAGTTGGGACTACAGGTGCCACGATGCTGAGCTACTTTTTAGAGATGGGGGGGAGGGTGTCTTACTCTTGCTCAGATTGGTCTTGAACTGCTGAGCTCAGGCAATCATCCATCCGCCTCAGCTTCCTTGAGCCTGGCCCCTAGATGAGAGGATTTAATTAAGGAGAAACATCTGGCTCCAATTATGGAGCTTTAAATGGGGTCTTTACATTTAACCCTTGGAATTAAGGCCAGTGAATCCTCCAGATATTTTTAAACAAACCAAACTATCCTACAATAGGAGCATAAACAGTCTGAGGAATTAGTTTTAAATAAGTCCACAGTATCACTTGCAAAGATCTATTAGGACTGGATGCATATGTTGAAGACTTAGCACTCTGAGGCCAGCGAGGTGGGCCCACACCTGCAATCCTAGCACCTGCAATCAAGGTGGGTGGATGCCTGAGCTCTCGGGTTAGAGACCAGCCTGAGCAAGAGTGAGACCCCATCTCTAAAGATACCTGGTGTTGTGGCAGGCGCCCAAAGTCCCAGCTACTTGGGAGGCTGAGGCAAGACAATCACTTGAGCTCAAGAGTTGGAGGTTACTGTGAGCAATGACACCAGGGCACTCTACTGAGGGCAACAAAGTGAGACTCTGTCTCAAAAAAAAAAAGGAATTTGAGAGCTCAATGAGAACTGCCTTGGCAACAATCAAGTCTGTCTCCTCCTTTTTTTTTTCTTTTTGTAGAGACAAAGTCTCACTTTAGCGCCCTCGGTAGAGTGCTGTGGCGTCACACAGCTCACAGCAACCTCCAACTCCTGGGCTTAGGCGATTCTCTTGCCTCAACGTCCCGAGTAGCTGGGACTACAGGTGCCTGCCACAACGCCTGGCTATTTGTCTGTTTTGCAGTTTGGCCGAGGCTGGGTTTGAACCTGCCACCTTCGGTATATGGGGCCAGGGCCCTACTCGCTGAGCCATAGGCACTGCCCTTCTTTTATTTTTTGAGGCAGAGTCTCACTATGTCACCGTCAGTAGAGTGCTGTAGCTTCGCAGCTCACAGGAACCTCAAACTCTTGGGCTTAAGCAATTCTCTTGCCTCAGCCTCCCAAGTAGCTAGGACTACAGGCGTCTGTCACAATGCTCAACTATTTTTTTTGTTTTGCAGTTTCCATTGTTGTTTAGCTGGCCTGGGCTGGGTTCAAATCTGCCAGCCTCGGTGTATGTGGCCGACGCCCTAACCACTGTGCTATAGGCGCTGAGCTTATGTATCCATCTTCTAACCTAGGGTTTCTTGATCTTAGTAACATTGATATTTGGAGTCAAGTTATTCTTTGCTGTGGGGAGCTGTCCTGTGCATTGTAGGATGTTTAATAGCATCTCTGGTCTCTACCTATTAGGTACCAGCAGCACGTCCTTCCTCAATTTTGACAATCAAAAGTGCCTCCAGACATTGCCAATTGTCCCTTGGGAGGCAGAATCAGACCTGGGTGAGAACCTCTGCTTTAACCAATCACTATTACAATGGGATATGGGATGTTTATTTATTTATTTATTTGTTAATATATTTATTTATTTGAGACAGGGTCTCATTCTGTTGCCTAGTGGGATACAGTGGCATATGATCATAGCTCATTGTAGCCTCAAACTCCTGGGCTCAAGGGATCCTCTCACTTCAGTCTTCCAAGTAGCAGGGACTAGAGGCACTCACCGCTGTGCCTAGATAATTCTATTTTTTTTTTTTTTTTGAGACAGAGTCTCACTTTATTGCCCTCGGTAGAGTGCTGTAGCATCACAGCTTACAGCAACCTCGAACTCCTGGGCTTAGGCGATTCTCTTGGCTCAGCCTCCTGAGTAGCTAGGACTATAGACGCCTGCCACAACACCCAGCTATTTTTTTGTTGCATTTTGGTTGGGGCCGGGTTTGAACCCACCACCCTTGGTATATGGGGTCGGTGTCCTACCCACTGAGCCACAGGCACTGCCTGCCTGGATAATTCTTAAAGCATTTCTTTTTCTTTTTTTGGGGACACAGCCTCAAGCTGTCACCCTGGGTATAGTGCTGTGACATCACAGCTCACAGCAACCTCTAACTCTTGGGCTCCAGTGATTCTCATGCCCCTCCCTCCCAAGTAGCTGGGACCACAAGTGTTCGCCACAACGCCTGGCTTTTTTTTGGTTGCAGCTGTCATTGTTGTTTGGCGGGCCCAGGCTGGCTTCCAACCCGCCTGCTCAGGTGTATGTGACTGACTCCTTAGCCACTTGAGGCACAGGCGCGGAGCCCTTAAAGCATTTCTTAAATGCCTTTCCTTTGGAGCTAGGAATGTGCTAAATTTAGGGGCAATCAGGTTTGCAGAAGCATGCATTCTGTGGAATCTACTAATAAATATTTACTCCTCCTTCCCTCTTTGTCTATCTTTGAAGATGAAATAGTTTCTTCTGTGTTTATCTCAAGTTTAATTAATGTCATTCATTTATCCTCTATGCAGTTATTTGGCACCTACTGTGTGCCAAGTCCAGGGCAAGTTGTTGGGAGTAGAATGGTGAATGGGCCTATATATAGGCCCAGTCTCTGTTCTTGTAGAATTTCAGACTAATTGGGGGATCTTTAAGGGGTAGCCCCCTATATCTCCTAGGATCTTACCATTCCCATACATGCTGACAGTGTTTGATTGTAAATACCTGAAACTCTCTACTCAGGACTTTCTGTTGTGTGGGACAGAAACTACCCACCACAAGTGAGGGATGGATAAGAGTTGGTGGGTAAATACCCCAGCTTCCTTACCTCTTTGGGGGGCAATTCTGGGATGTGATCCATAGAGTTACTTGAAGAATGTCTGCTGAGATTGGACCCTGTTGCTCAAGGTAGCAACCTGCTTTTTCTACTGGAGCTTTCTGGAATGATCTTCAAAAATAAATCCCTTACACTTGAACCCTTGGCAAATTTATCTTAGCTATGTACATGAGTGGACTCTTGGAAATAAAAACTAAAATCTCTGTTGTAGCCTAAGCAAGTTTGGGATCCTCCTTGCTGAGAGCTGTACAAATAAGGAAAAAGTCATTCTCCTCACTCACTTCATCCACTCTATCATGCAACACTGGCTTTATGGCAAGAGGGCATTAGAGACAGTCCCTGTAGGGGAATCTGTTTTTGTACTTCATGGAGTCAACTTACTTGTAAGCACAGGCAAGAACTTCCAACTGTGGGAGCTCCCTGGAATGGATGGGGGAGTAGGAAGCCTGCATCAGGGAAAATGAAGTAATGGGATTCAAGGATTCATGTGCGCGTAACTTCACTGGCACCCACACAAGTTGAGAAGGTTTGGCTTAACTTTGGATTTACTATCCTGTTGGCTTCTCAAGTTGAGAAGGTTTGGATTTGACTTTGGGTTTACTATCCTAGTTGGTTTCTTGACTGAGGGGTCAATGATAAAACAGCTGAGTGTCTAGTGCTTGTCCTCTAGGTTTGCTGTCATCTTTCTCCAATCTGTTCTGTGCTCTGGGAGAATGACCCAGGTCGACAGCATTAAGGGGTTTTCTTACTTTCTAGCTTCCACTTGGGTTTGGCCAATGACAGGCACAGAATAGGTAGATGGACATATAGATGATAAATACAGTGATAAAGGTATATATATACACATAAATAAATGTAGACAATGGTGGATAGATAAAGATAGATGGAAAAATTGGCAAATAGATGATAGAAAAATACAAAGATTGAGTGGTAGATAGATGAAGTTAGAATATATTTATTTCCTTGGCTTCTAGCCTGCATCCAGCAACCTTCTGTGAGTTTGGGTTATTGTTTCTTCTCCTTGGCCCTTTTGGGCTATGAATGGTAAAGGCTTTCTTTCATCATGAGCCAATGCATAGTTGCCTACACCCTGGTCATGCCTCACCTGTCTAGCATATTTATCTTCTATCTATCCATCTATCATTTATCTTTCTATTTACCAATCTTTCTATTTTCTTTTCTTTTCTTTCTTTCTTTCTTTCTTTTTTGAGACAGAGTCTTACTTTGTTGCCCTCGGTAGAGTGCTGTGGCGTTACAGCTCATGGCAACCTCAAATTCTTGGGCTTAAGTGAGTCTCTTACCTCAGCCTCTCAAGTAGCTGGGACTACAGGCAACCGCCACAATGCCTGGCTATTTTTTGGTTGCAGTTGTTATTATTATTATTATTTTTCTTTTTGAGACAGAGCCTCAAGCTATCACCCTGGGTAGAGTGCCGTAAAACATTTCACAGCAACTTCAAACTCCTGGGCTCAAGCGATTCTCCTGCCTTAGCCTCCCAAGTAGCTGGGACCATAGGCACCTGCCACAATGCCCAGCTATTTTTTGGTTGCAGCTGTCATTGTTGTTTGGAGGGCCTGGGCTGGATTCAAACCTGCCAGCTCAGGTGTATGTGGCTGGTGCCTTAGCTGCTTGAGCCATAGGCGCCGAGCCAGTTGCAGTTGTTATTGTTGTTTTGCTGACCCCGGGCCGGGTTTGAACCCACCAGCCTTGGTGCATGTGGCCGGCTCCGTGACCGCTGTGCTACGGATGTCCAGCCAATCTTTCCATTTTCTATCATCTCTCTACCTCTCTACCAATCAACCTCTTTACCTATTTTTATCTGTACCTATCTATAATTTATCATCTGTCTGTTTTCTATTTATCTATCATCTATGTACCAATTAATCTTTCTATCATCTATTTATCTATTATCTATCATCATCTTTCTATTTTCTACCTATCTCTAATTATTAATCTATTGGCGCCTGTGGCTCAGCGAGTGGGGCGCCGGCCCCATATACCGAGGGCTGCGGGTTCAAACCCGACCCCGGCCAAACTGCATCAAAAATTAGCCAGGTGCTGTCTCCCAAGAGCTGGAGGTTGCTATGAGCTGTGACTCCACAGCACTCTACTGAGGGCGATAGAGTGAGACTCTGTCTTTACAAAAAAAAAAAAAAATCTTTATCTATATTGTTCTCTATTGATTCATTCTTTTTTTTTGAGACAAGATCTTATACTGTCACCCAGGCTACAGTGCAGTGGCATCATTGTAGCTCACTGCAATCTCAAACTCCTGGACTAGTCTCAAAAATAAGAGAGCCTCCTGAGGTCAAGCAATCCTCCTGCCTCAGTCTCCTGGTTCAGGCGACTATAGGCATGCACCACTGTGTTAGCTAATTTTTCTTTTGTAGACATGAGGTCTCACTCTTGCACAGGCTGATCTCAACCTTCTGACCTTAAGCGATCCTCCTGCCTTGCCCTTCTAAAGTGCTAGGATCACAGATGTGAGCCACCACAACTAGAGTCATTCATTGTTTAAATTCAGCTTTCTGAAGAATAGCTAGTATACAATAAACTCAATCCATTTAAGTGTAAAATTTGAAAAGTTTTGGACAAATACATGCAGTAATACAAGAACTGAAATCAAGTTTTCTTCTGGCCCTCTGTAGTCAGCCCCCTCCTACATCCTTGGCAATCATGGATTGGCTGTTAGTCACTATAGCTTTTCCTTTGCTAGAATTTCAAATAAATGGAATCATGCAATGCATAGCCTTTGAGTCTGGTTTCTTTCACTTAGCATAATCCTTTTGGGATGCATCCATGCCATTATATGTATCAGTTATTATGTGTATTATGTGTATTCCTTTGTATTACTGACTCTGTATGTTATGATGTCTGGTATGGATTATACCACAATGTATTTATCTATTTGACAACTAAAGAACATTTTGGTAATTTCCAGGTTTTTTTTTTTTTAGATCTTACTCTGTGGCCCTGGGTAGAGTGCCAGTGAATCACCATGGCTCACAGAAACCTCAAACTCTTGGGCACAGATGATCCTCTTGCCTCAGTTTTTCTATTTCTAGTAGAGATGGGATCTTGCTTTTTCTCAGGCTGGTCTCCATCCAACCCCTGAGTTCAAGTAATCTACCCTCCTTGGCCTCCCAAAATGCTAGGATTACAGGTGTGAGCCACTGTGCCTAGCCGAATTGCTATGATCATTGATACAAGTTGCTGTGTGAACACATGTTTTCATTTCTCTTGGGTATGTTTTTTAAGAGTGAGACGCCTGGGTTTCTTTTTTTTTTGAGACAGAGCCTCAAGCTGTCACCCTGGCTAGAGTGCTGTGGCATCACAGCTCACAGCAACCTCCAATTCCTGGGCTCAAGCTTGAGGCTCCCTCTCAAAAAAAAAAAGAAAGAAAAAAGGATATGTACTTCTATCCTATCATAAACCATTACGGAAATTTGTATATCCTCTGTGCTATTGTATATCCTTATTTGCCATTTGTATATCCTCTTTGGTAAAATGCCTGTTCAAGTATGTTTTGACCATTTAGGAAAGTTAAATTGTTTTGTTTTCTTATTGTTGATTTTTGAGAGTTCTTTATATATTGTAGATAAAAACCTTTTCAGATAGGTAATTTACAAATGTTTTATTTCAATCTCTTGCTTGTCTTTTCACTTTAGAGCAGAACACTTTAGTTTTGATAAAAACAAGTAAATTTTCTTTTTTTTTTTTTAGACAGAGCCTCAAGCTGTCACCCTGGATAGAGTGCCATGGCATTACAGCTCACAGCAACCTTCAATTCCTGGGCTCAAGCGAGTCTCCTGCCTCCGCCTCCCAAGTAGCTGGTACTACAGGTCCCTGCCACAATGCCCGGCCAGTTTTTGGTTGTAGCCATGATTGTTGAATTGGCAGGCCTGGGCTGGATTCGAACCCACCAGCTCAGGTGTACGTGGCTGCCGCCTTAGCCTGTTGAGCCACAGGCGCCTAGCCAACAAGTAACTTCTTTTTAGTGGATTATGCTTTTGGTGTTATATTTAGGAACTCCTTGTCAAACTCCAGGTGTGGTGATTTCTTCATAAGTTTTCTTTTACATTCTTTTAAAAGGTTTTATAGTTGGCTTTTTTCATGTGGATTAATTTAAGTTCTCTATAGATCCTAGTTATCAAGCTTTTGTCTGATTCAAAATATGCAAATGTCCTTTCCCATTGTGTAGGTTGTCTATTTGCTTTGGTTGTTGTTTCCTTAGCTGTACAGAAGCTTTTTAGTTTAATTAAGTCCCATTTGTCTATTTTTGTTGTTGTTGCAATTGTCATGGGAGTCTTCTTCATGAAGTCTTTCCCCAGGCTGATATCTTCCACTATTTTTCCTACGCTTTCTTTCAGGATTTTTATTGTTTGATGCCTTAAATTGAAGTCCTTTATCCATCTTGAATGAATTTTTGTGAGTGGAGAAAGGTGAGGGTCAAGTTTCAGTCTTTTACATGTGGATATCTAGTTCTCCCAGCACCATTTGTTGAATAGGGAGTTTTTCCCCGAAGGTATGTTCTTGATTGGTTTATCGAAGATTAGGTGGTTGTAAGATGTTAGTTTCATTTCCTGGTTTTCTATGTGATTCTAAATGTCTATGTCTCTATTTTTGTGCCAGTACCACTATGGCTTTGTAGGACAGCCTAAAATCTGGCATGGTGATGCCCCCAGCTTTGTTTTTATTACTAAGAACTGCCTTACCTATATGGATTTTTCCTGGTTCCATATAAAACACAGAATTATTTTTTCCACATCTTGAAAAAGTATGATGTTGGTATCTTAATAGGGATGGCATTAAATAGGTAGATTGCTTTGGGAAGTATAGACATTTTAAAAATATTGATTCTTCCTAGCCATAAGCAGGGTATGTTTTTCCATTTGTTAATATCCTCTGCTATTTCCTTTCTTAGGATTTCATAATTTTCTTTCTTTTTTTTTTTCTGTAGAGACAGAGTCTCACTTTATTGCCCTTGGTAGAGTGCTGTGGCGTCACAGCTCACAGCAACCTCCAACTCCCTGGCTGAGGTGATTCTCTTGCCTCAGCCTCTGGAGTAGCTGGGACTATAGGCGCCCACCACAACACCAGCTATTTTTTTGTTGCAGTTTGGCTGGGGCCAGGTTTGAACCTGCTACCCTTGGTATATGGGGCCAGGGCCCTACCCACTGCACCACAGGAATTTTCTTTATAGAGGTCCTTCACCTCCTTTGTTAGGTATACTCCTAGGTATTTCATTTTCTTTGAAGCTATGGTGAAGGGAGTTGTGTCCTTAATTAGCCTCTTATCTTGACTGTTATTGGCATATACAAAGGCTACTGACTTGTGGACATTGATTTTATATCCTGAGACATTACTGTATTTTTTGATGACTTCCAGAAGTCTTGTAGTTGAGTCTTTGGGGTTTTCTAAGTATAAGATCATGTCATCAGCAAAGAGGGAGAGTCTGACCGCCTCTGCTCCCATTTGGATGCCCTTTATTTCCTTGTCTTGCCTAATTGTATTGGCTAGCACTTCCAGCACTGTGTTGAATAGTAATGGTGAAGACTATTCAACCATTGGACAACCTTGTCTAGTTCCAGTTCTAAGAGGAAAAGCTTTCAGTTTTACTCCATTCAGTAAAATATTAGCTGTGGGTTTGTCATAGATAGCTTCAATCAGTTTCAGAAATGTGCCATGTATGCCTATACTCTTCAGTGTTCTAATTAGAAAAAGATGTTGGATTTTATCGAATGCTTTTTCTACATCTATTGAGAGAATCATGTGATCTTTGTTTTTGCTTCTGTTAATATGGTGGATAATGTTTGTGGACTTGCGTATGTTAAACCAGCCTTGCATCCTTGGGATGAAACCTACTTGCTCATGATGTATGACTTTTTTAATGATAAGCTGTAATCAATATTGGCTAGGATTTTGTTGAGAAGTTTTGCGTCTATATTCATGAGTGAAATTGGTCTGGAATTCTCTTTTTTAGTTGTGTCTTTTCTTGGTTTTGGTGTCAGGGTGATGTTTGCATCATAGAACATGTTGGGGAAGATTCCTTCCTCCTCAATTTTTTGGAATAATTTCTGCAGTACGGGAATAAGCTCTTCCTTGAAGGTTTGATAGAATTCTGGTGTGAAGCCATCCAGACCAGAGCATTTTTTGGTTCGAAGATTTTTTATTGTTTCTGTAATCTCAGTGCTTGAAATTGATCTGTTCAGGAGCACTATTTCTTCCTAGCTAAGTCTAGGGGGAGGGTGTGATTCCAAATATTGACCCATTTCCTTCACATTGTTAAATTTCTGGACATAGGGTTTCTGGTAGTATTCAGAGATGATCTCTTGTATCTCTGTGGCATCAGTTGTAATTTTTCCTTTATCGTTTCTGATTGAGGTTACTAGAGATTTTACTTTTCTATTTCTAGTTAGTCTGGCCAAAGGTTTATCTGTTTTATTTATTTTCTCAAAAAACCAACTCCTTGTTCCATTAATTTTCTGAATGATTCTTTTGTTTTCAATTTCATTGATCTCTGATTTAATTTTGGATATTTCTTTTCTTCTGCTGGGTTTAGGCTTAGATTGTTCTTCTTTTTCCAATTCCATAAGATGGCTTGTGAGTTTATTAATG
>CAUYON010067605.1:0-23904 GCA_963573935.1 Arctocebus calabarensis | reverse complement strand
TCAAAAGCTTTTTCTGCATCAATTGAGAGAATCATATGGTCTTTATTTTTTAATTTGTTTATGTGCTGAATTACATTTATAGATTTACGTATATTGAACCAGCCTTGAGATCCTGGGATAAAGCCCACTGGGTCATGGTGTATAATTTCTTTGATGTGTTGCTGGATTCTGTTTGCTAGGATCTTGTTGAATATTTTTGCATCAATATTCATTAGTGATATTGGTCTATAATTTTCTTTTCTTATTGGGTCTTTCCCTGGTGTAGGGATCAAGGTGATGTTTGCTTCATAGAATGTATTGGGTCATACTACTTTTTCTATATTTTTGAAGAGGTTTAGTAATATAGGTACTAGTTCCTCTTTAAAGATTTGGTAGAATTCTGACGTGAAGCCATCTGGTCCTGGGCTTTCCTTTTTAGGGAGATTTTGAATTGTTGATGCTATTTCAGAACTTGATATAGGCCTGTTTAGCATTTCCACTTGGTTCTGGCTAAGTCTTGGTAGGTGGCCTGCTTCCAAGTATTGCTCAATTTCCTGCATATTTTCATATTTTGAGAGTACACTTTCTTGTAGTATTCATTGTGAATTTTTTGGATTTCTGAGGGGTCTGATGTTATTTCATCTTTACCATTTCTGATTGAAGAAATTAGAGATTATACTCTTTTTTTCCTGGTTAAGTTAGCCAAAGATTTATCTATCTTGTTGACCTTTTCAAACAACCAACTTTTTGATTTATTGATCTGTTCTATAATTCGTTTGTTTTCATTTTGTTTAATTCTGCTCTAATTTTGGTTATTTCCTTTCTTCTGCTGTGTTTAGGGTTGGAAATTTCTTCCTTCTCCAGTTTCTTGAGATGTCCCATTAAGTTGTTAACTTCCCCCCTTTCTGTTTTCTTGAGGAAGGCTTGTAGTGCTATAAATTTCCCTCTTAGGACTGCCTTTGCAGCATCCCAGAGGTTCTTATACTTCATGTCTTCATTGTCATTTTGTTCCAAAAATCTGGTAATTTCCTTCTTAATCTCACCTATGACCCATCTATCCTTCAGCATAAGGTTATTTCGTTTCCATGTTTTTGTATGAGTTTGCAGATTCCTGTTATTGTTGAGTTCAACTTTTATTTCATGGTGGTCCGAGAAGATGCAAGGAATAATTTCTATTCTTTTAAATTTGCTGAGGTTAGACTTGGAACCTAAGATGTGATCAATTTTGAAGTATGTTCCATGGGCTGATGAGAAGAACGTATATTGAATTTTATTAGGATGAAATGCTCTGTCGATGTCCATTAAATCCAGATGTTGAATGTTTAAGATTAAATCTAAAATTTCTTTACTTAGCTTCTTCTTAGAGGATATATCCAACACTGTTAAAGGAATATTAAAATCTCCAACTACTATGGAGCTGGAGGAAATTGAGTTACTCGAGTCTATTAGAGTTTTTCTTATAAATTGAGGTGTATTCTGGTTGTGAGCATAAATATTAATAATTGAAATCTCATCATATTGAGTATTACCTTCAACTAGTATGAAATGTCCATCTTTATCCTTCCTTACTTTGGAAGGTTTAAAGCCTATTGTATCTGCAAATAAGTTTGCAACACCTGCTTTTTTCTGTTTTCCAAAATCCCTTCACCTTGAGTCTAAATTTTTCTTTTAAGGTAAGATGTGGTTCTTGTATGCAGCAGATATCTGGCTTGAGTTTGTGTATCCAGTCAGCCAACCTATGTCTCTTTAGAGGACAGTTTAAACCATTCACATTAGCTGAAGCCAATGATAAATCTTGAGAAGATCTAGTGGACATTTTTAATCCTTTTGTTGCTGTGTGAGTTGGACTTTGATAAAAATTTTCTGGATGAATTTACTTTTGCATTGGGGGATTATGCTGGTCATTATGGAGAATAGGTCTGAGAATATCCTGGAGAGCTGGTTTAATATGGCAAATTTCTTCAACATGTGGGTGTCATTTAAGTATTTAATTTCTCCATCATAAATGAAGCTCAGTTTAGCTTCATACAAGATCCTGGGTTGAAAGTTATTTTGTTTTAGGAGATTAAAAGCTGATGACCATTCTCTTCTTGCTTTAAAATTTTGATAAGAGTGATCTGCAGTCATTCTAACATTCTTCCCCTTGTAGGTTATTGATTTCTTGCATTGGTTGCTTTCAAAATTTTCTCCTTCATATTTACTTTAGTGAACTTAATTATGATGTGCCTGGAGGATGTCTTATTCAGGTTGAGTCATGTTGGGGTTCTGAAACTGAAGCTATCTGAATTTTAGAATCTCTTGGCATGTCTGGAAAGTTCTCTCTCATAATCTCATGAATAAGGGATTATGTGTCTTGTGAAGTTGCTTCATCGCTTTTGGGGATCCCTATGAGGCAAACATTGGTTTTCTTTGAGTTATCCAAGAACTCTCTGAGAGATTGATCTGTTTTTGCCTTCCATTTCTCTTGCTCTTTGGAGGTTTGAAAGCATTTAAAAGCTTTGTCTTCCATGTCAGAAATCCTTTCTTCTGCTTGCTCCAGTCTGTTACTGAGGGATTCTACTGAATTTCTCAGATCTTTAAAGGCTGCAACTTCTTGTCTCAATGTGTCAAAGTCTTTGGTCATTTTGTCTTTGAATTCATTGAATTCTTGAGACATATTTTGGGTCATCTTTTGAATTACTGCTTGAAATTCTAATTCCATCTTTTCCTCCATTCTGTTGATCTTATTTGCAATCCAGATTCTGAATTTGATTTCAGACATCTCAGCCATTTGCCTATGCTTGAGATCTTGTGCTGTGTCTGTCTTGTCATTACTTGGAGGGGTAGATCTACTCGGATCATTTATAGTGCCGGAGTTTTTCCGTTGATTCTGCTCCATGGTTGTTTCTCACTGTTGCGCCTGGCTCTTCAAGTGGTGGGCACAAGGTCATGTGGTTGTCCTGGAAGTTTTTGGCTAGTGGTGGGCGTGCAGAGAGGCCTGGCAGTCACAGGTGGGGTCCCTGGAAGAAGGCTGGCTGGTGGAGACCCCATGGGTGCCAGGTGGAGGCCAGCACAGTTGCTGCGAGTGACCCTGGCTGGGGGCCTGGTGGTCACAGGTGGAGTCCCTAGCAAAAAGCAGACCTACAGAAGCCCGGCAAGTGTGGGATGCAGTGCTAGGTGGTCACCGGGGGAGGTCCTGGCTAAGGGCAGGCCTTCAGAGGCCTGGTAGTCACCAGTGGAGTCCCTGGCAGAGGGCTGGCCTGCAGAGGCCCTGTGGGTGCCCGGTGGAGGCTCGCGGTCACTGGTACTCTCCTTGACCAGGAGCAGACCTGTGGGGGCCCTGCGGGTGCCAGGCAGAGGCCTGTGCAATCGCTGGGGTAGTTCGTGGCTGGTGCCAGACCTGCGGAGGCCTAGCAGTTGCCAGCAGAGTCTGTAGCAGATGGCAGGCCTGCAGAAGTCTGGCAAGCACTGGGCGCAGGGCCAGGTGGTCGCTGGGGGAGTTCCTTGCCCAGGGTCGGCCTGCAGAGGCCTGACAGTTGCAGGCAGAGTTCCTGGCAGAAGGCAGGCCTGCAGAGGCCTGGCTTTCCCCAGCAGAGTCTCTAGGAGACGGCAGACCTGCGGAAGCCTGGCAAGCACAGGCATAGGGCCAGACAGTTGCTAGGAGCGTTTCTGGCCATGAGCCACCCTGCAGAGCCCTGGCAGTTGCAGGCAGAGTTCCTGGCAGAAGGTATGCCTGCGGAAGCCCTGCAAGCTTGGGCACGGAGCCACACAGTCACCAGGGGATTTAGTGGCCAGGGGCTGGCCTGCAGGGGCCCTGCAGTTGCCAGGCAGAGGCCCGTGCAGTAGCCGGAGGAGGAGTTCCTGGTCGGGGGCAGACCTGTGGAGACCTGGCAGTCACTGTCAGAGTTTCTAGTAGACGGCGGACCTGTGGAAGTTCAGCAAGCTTGGGGCACAGGGCGAGGCACTCGCCTGAGACTTCCCTGGCCGGAGGGGAGGGAGGCTCACTGCAGTGTCCCCCCCCATAGTCTTTTCCCGGTGGGGTGCTTGTTCTGACAGGTGGGGGTGGGGGCGCTGCTCAGGGACCTCCTCCCTCGGTCTCAGTGGGGGTTAGGTTTCTGGTTCATCAGGTAAGGGGGGAAGGGTGTACAGTAAGTTCAGAATGGTGGGGAAAACTTTAGTTCAGTTTTCAGAGTCACACTGGGGTGGGGGAAGCACACCTCACTTCCCACAGCACTCTTCCGTGGGGTGAGACAAGAGGTCCACAGTTGTCTATAGAAAACTCACAGGAGCAAAAGAGGAGAGTAAAAAGAAAGGAAACAGAAAAGCAAGAAACTCAGAACTTTCTTGGGGGAGGGGATGGGCACTCTTCCTTTCAGATGAATTTTTGTACCTGAAGTGTGCTTTCTTGGGGTCGCAGCCAGTCTCAGTAGAGGTGATCCACAGAAATCACTTCTCTCTCTTGGCTGGGCTTCCAGTATTCAGCTTAACTGCGCAGTTTCTGGAGGTTATCTTCCCTTTTGGATAGGAGCCTTTTTCGGAAGCTGCTTTCAGTCAGCCATCTTGCTCCGCCTCCCCCCCCCCCCCAGGGAATTCATTTTAAAACTGAATTAGCATGGGAATACAAGTTTAAATATATATATATTTCTTGCTAGAACTAGGAAATTTCAGTTTGAATAGAGAGAAAGAAAGGTTGATATGGCCAGAGGAATCTCCTAGAATCCACTTCTACAAAGCTAGTTTTCTAGAAAACTTTGGGTGGCTAAAGCACAGACATGTTTTCAAGGATCTCACGAGGTTTCTCTCTCTCCATTTTTTTTTTTTTTTTAGCAAGAGTCATAATTTCATGGAAAATAGAGAAATGAACTCCTTATTTCTAAGTATTTTTTTTCATAGATATGGTCATTCAAGTAATTTGTGCTGTGTCCTGAAGTCATTTAAAATAAATATACGGTGATTCAGGATACTTACAATGCTTAAACGTAGTGGAAACTGGTATTAAGGAGACAGTTGGTGTTCCAGAGAAAGTACTTCTCTGCAAAGCACCGCTTTGAGGCGGTGGTGCCTGTTGCTCAAAGAGTAGGGTGCTGGCCCCACATACCAGAGCCAGCTATAAAAAATGCAGCCACAACAAATAAAAGGAAAAAAGAATAAAGAAAAGAATTCATGAGGTTGCAGTTTGTTTTATTTATTATTAAAGTATAATTTTATTATTTGATGCAAAGAAAAGGAACCAAATTATTGCAAATTCTTCACCATGTATGTTAAGAAAAAGTTATATGAACATGACATGCCTTTCTAGTTTAAGAGTACCATGACATTCATGACAGAAGAGAGGTCATAAGGTCAAGACTGTCATTTCGTATAATGTAAACTTCCTAAAGATCAGATGCTACCAGAGGTCAGTGATAAGAAAATAGCAAGCCATATTTCTTCTGATAATAACTTAATGCTTCAAGGATTGGTTTGGTTTTTTCCAAAAAAATTTTTTTGACTTTTTTAAATTAAATCATAAACACATAGATCATGTATATTTTAAAGCATTCATGGGATACAATGTGCTGATTTCATATAGAAATAGGAATGCTTACATCACACTGGTTAATATATACCTCATCTTGTTTACTTACTTATTGTGTTAAAACATTTATACTCTATACTAATGGATCCAACATGTACCTTTGCATTATGCACCATTGGTGTGATCCCACCATTCGCCCTCCCTCCATCTGAATTCTCTCCTCCCCTCCCATCCCCCCTCCTCCCTCCTTCATCTTGGGCCATAGTTGTGATCTATTCTTCATATGAAAGTGTGAGTGTTTGTAAATTAGTTTCATAATAGTACTGAGTACATGGGATATTTTTCTTCCATTCTTGAGATACTTTAGTAAGAAGTAAATTTTTTCAAAATTTATCAATGTTTTGATTAGGAGCTAAAACAAGATATCACCTGCTATAGTACTGATGCAAGAAGACAGTTTACAAGTGGAAACTATACTTTATATTGTACACTAAAAGGAAAGTGGCGAAGATAAATTCTTTAATAAGCAAAATTATTTTATGCAAAATGATATACCATGAGCGATGTTGTATGAGCAAATGGGTGTTATTTTAAAAGATTTAAAAAATAAGAAATTATCCAAAGCATTGTGAACAAGCATTTTCTTTGAGGAAAAGAGATGAGTTTTCTGAATAAGTTGACTAATGACAGGATCATGCTACATGTTCATATAAGAAATTGGTAAGGTTAAGAGAATTAAAAGAAATATTTATAGAGAAAAGTTAAAATGGCTTTATTATTTTAAGAATTAACTAGTTCAATGTAAGCATTCCAAATTGTATACAAAATCAGCACATTGTATCCCATAAATGCATTAATGTATCAAGATCTATGTGTTTATGACTTAATAACAAAAAAAAATTTAGAAAGGTAAAATCAAATAGTGCATTTTCTAAGAGGGCTGGGCATGACCATTACACACAAGAATATGGTCAACTTAGAAGAACTTTTCCCCCTAAGCCAGGAATTGGCAATTTTTCTCATCGAGGCCCCCTGATTAAATAACAAAGTTTGCAGGGCACATGTGGACCTTGCTCCAAACTATTATATTTTAAGACTTGTTAAACTTTAAAAGTATATAAAAGCATGTATAAACAAACCAAGGGTCATATTTGACCAAAGGCCTATAGTTTGCCCACTCCTAATTAGTATTCTTGCAATAAAAATGTCTACATCACACACAGAGGGGGTATAGCAGATGAGATGAAATAAATGAAGTCCCTGACAAGATAATGAATCCAAAAGAAGGGAAAACCCAATCGCCACATTCCAGGGTATTATAGATCTTTCTAAGAGGATTGAAATACCTGTAAATGAGAACCTTACCTGATTGGACTATCATATGTAAATGCAATCAATACTGCATGTTCATTTCCACATTCTAGCTGATACATTTGATTTTAGGCTTTTGTTCTTTCTTTTTCCTCCCTGCCCATTCCTCTTCTATAGATAAAAATAGTTTATGATTTTTTAAGAGACGGCTGAGTGTCTTTCCTTCTATCCTATTTAACATGATGGATTAAGGGAAAAAGTGGTAAAGAATTGGTAGTTACGCTGTGATTTTTACTTGTTATTTTCCATAGACTTTTATTGGGTATGGCTTAAATTGAATGGAGCAAAAATGTCTAAACTATCTTGCAATTATGAGACTGCTTTACTTTGAGACATTTTAACTAATATAGAATAATAATCTGCATAGCACTTATAGAGAAAAAAAGGCATAGGCCTTAAGAGATTTTAGCATTTTTACTCCACAAATCGGATGAAAGATTTTTAAAGAGAATAAAGAACATATTTTTGTGGTGTTCTGAAATGTTCATATTTGGAATGTTAATTATAATCAGCACATATATTACAGTGTTTCATATGAAAAATAATACATTTCTCTTTTGACCTTACAGCCCTCTGTGAGGTCCTTATGCAGAACTCACATTTCAGAGACAAAGGCAGCAGAGGAGATGCTTGTTGATCGCTTCCTGTGGGGGGAACATCATGTTTTTTGATCACTCTGAGAAGGACATTTTATGCTCCACTTAAATAGATGTGCTTGTCATCCTCAAATGTTCATGGTTTCCAAACAAAGAAATAAGACACAAAGAAGGGGAATATGACATATAAAATGTGAAAAAAAGAGGGCGGTGCCTGTAGCTCAAGGGGGTAGGGCACAAGTCCCATATGCGGGAGGTGGTGAGTTCAAACCCAGCTCTGACCAAAAATTGCAAAAATAATAATAATAATGTAAATAAATAAATAAATAAATAAAAGTTACAGAAGAAATGGGGAAACAAAAAGCAAGAAGTAAAGGGCAAGATGAACTTCACCATGCATAAAATAAACATTAACAACAATACAAGATGATTTTAAAAAATGATGAAGAAAGAAGAACTCGAGTAAGAGTGAAAGGAACTTCCACGTTCCCATGTTCTGGGAAACTTTGAGCAAACCATTTATTTCACTTTGATTTGAGAGTAACCATAACAGTTGAGTTGAACCTATGTGTTAAAAAAATACACAAGTGTATTTTTGATGTTTTAGCAACTTTTATGTGACATTGAAATTACAAATCTTAAATAGAACCACCTAGAACTGGGACATCAATGTGGCAGCTACTGGCCACAGTGGTTTTTGAGCACAGTACATGTGGCAAGTGCAATGAAGAACTACAGTTTTTAGTTAATTAATTTTCATGTGAGATTAAAAACTGAAGTGCAGTTTAACACTTCTGCACTGCACACAACTTTCCCTTTTTGGTAGGATTACATTTCTCTATAACCATTATTCTGGAAAATAGCATTATTCTTCTTTTGCTACTACGCTGAGCACAGACAGCATTGTTCCTCCTACTACACATAATCATTTCACCAATTTGGTGATTGTAAACTAATTCAGTTTAATTTTTTATGACAGAGATGTAACACTGCCATGTGATTTTTAAATATTTCATGGAGGCAGCATGAGTTACAGTGATACTTAACATATCTTGTAATTGAAGTTAAATTGAAATATTTAATTATGATTAAATTATTTGCCAGATTTGAAAAGTTTTGAACAAACTTTAATGTTAAAAAAAAAGGTCTATTACAGACGAAAAGTAGACCAAGGCTTCTACTAAAGCTACCATAAAAATAAAAACAGAAGAAATGTACAATTCTATGTTTTGTAGAAATTACAATTTGCTACTGCAAAGTCAAAAAGCTGTCTATTATTGGGCAAAATAATTTTAACTATAATAAGATAGGCAACATCAACAGACTTTTTCAGCAAAATGGTGGATTTCTCGAGATATATTCTGACAAGTCAAAAACAATTGATTTTACTCTCCTTGACTGTTAAAAAAATTTCAGTATGGTCTGAAGGGAGCAAAGTATGTATGTACTTATCTGAATGTCCTATGACTCTGTGTGTGTGTGTGTGTGTGTGTGTACTGCCCAGAAAGTGTCCAGCCATGTACGTAGTAATATGAAAATAGTATTAACAATGGCTTCTTTCTGGACAGCTTTTGTGCACATGGGTAGTTGTGTATCAGATATTGAGTAGGTAGATGGGAATTTTTTTTCATTTTATTTTAAATAAAACTTAGATGAAAAATTTATTAAAGTTTAAAATAGTTCCTCATTAATTTTTATAACAAATTTAATATGAATTATAGGTATGTATTCAATAATCCATACATAATTAATAAATATTCATGGTATGTGTTCAATGTTGAAAATGCTTCAAAAGCTTATAATTGTAATGCCATTAAATTTATCAAATGTAGCTAAATTAAAAAAGTTTTCCAATTTCTTTAAAATTAAAAACTCTTCCCCAATCTTGCAACACTAATAACACATGCTAGTACAATTTTCTTTTACAGATGCTAGGGCTAAACTGACTTTATTTGCATTTGAACAACAGAGTTTTACATTCACTTTTAGGACTATAAGCACTGATCTATGATATTTTAGTTGCCTGAAAGTCAGTAGGCTGAGTGAGGCACTAACAGCCGCACAGAAATTCCAAATCAATGAAGATCTCTAGGACACGTGTCCCGGTTATACCCTGTGGATTCTAATTTGACTGCTCTTCTTTCAGCAGTCTGGAATCATCCATAGAACACAACACACTCCCCGCACCACAACCCACCTTGAATTCTGATCCGAGTCAGTCTTAGCCTTGAGTCTGAGCGCTATCGGTCATGTTTGCTCAGGTAATGAGTCTGTTCTTTCTATCAACAGTATATCTATACTCACAGAGACTAGCATATCACGTTGCCCTCCTTTACACAAGATATCCATTTATACATAAAACTTTAGCGAGTCCCAACGATATTGAGCAATGAGGAGGCATTTGGAGTAAAACAGAATCTTGGAACCTGGGTGCTAGTAATCACCCTGCCATATTTGTTTGCCTTGTACAAGTATCCATCAACTATATTGAGAATAAACGAATGCACTGTGTGCTTTGTGGTTTTTAAAAATATACATTAATTTCTACAGTGATTATGAAAGTTATCTCTTTGTTGACTTTAAAGAGGGTGAAAGTCAGCATCGTGCAGCTACAGAAGTTTGTCAAGTTGTAGAAGAATAAAGATGCTTTCATTACATTCAAGTTAAATTTTCTAAAATCTTTCACAGGTAGGGACCTATTAGATAAGCTGTCTTTCCCATTGACCTATATAAAAATAAATAATTATAACAACATAGTAATAACAACACCGTAATACGTTTGAGTTAAATTTTGTAAAATCTTTCACAGGTAGGGACCTATTAGACAAGCCGTCTTTCCCATTGAGCATATAAAAATAAAAAATTATAACAACATAGTACTAACAACACCATAATCTAATCTCCTTTAAATAAGCCTAACTATATATAGCTATATACATAAGATATATAAATTATGCCAACAGCTTCAATTTGTACTATAAAACCAAAGTTTATATAAATATATATCTATATAATCCTGCACAAATGCAATAGGAAAGAGAATGCTATTTTAATTTAAATGAAACATTCTACCCTAATGAAAAACTTTCTGAAAAAGGAATCAAGAGAACAATTTCATTTAAAGTAGCTATTATAAAAACAAAATTCTTAATAATAAATTTAACCAATGAGGTAAAAGAATTGTACACTAAAAACCACAAAAAGTTAATAAAAGAAGTTAAAGAAGATACAAATAAATGGAAAAATATCTCATGTTTATGGAATGGAAGAACTAATACTATTAAAATATTCATTCTACCAAAGCAATCTACAGATTTAGGGCAATTCCCATAAATATTCCAACATAATTTCTCACAGATAGAGAAAAAAGCAATTCTAATATTCAAATATAACCAGAAAAAAAAAATCTTAGGCAGTCATAAGCAAAGGGAACAAAGTTTGAGGCATCAAACTACATGATTTTAAATGATTCTACTAAGTTGTAGTAATTAAAATAGCACAATACTGGCATGAACATAGACACATTGGCCAATGGAACACAATACAGGATATGAAAAGAAACCATTCATTTATAGTTTAATTGACCTTTGGCAAAGATGTGAAGAATGCACCATCGGAAAAGAACAGTGCTTTAATAAATGGTGTCAAGGAAACTGGCTATCCATATGCAAAAGGAAAAAACTGATCTGTGTCTCATACCTTATATAAAAATACACTCAAAAAGCCTTAAGGACTTAAAGCACAGCTTTAAACTGTTAAAATTACTAGAATAAAATATGAGGAAAAATATACATGACACTGTTCTGAACAATGAAATTTTAGTTTTGACCACAAAAACACAGACAACAGTGCAAAAATAGACAAATGAGATAACATAAAAATTAAAATCTTCTGCACAACAAAGGAAACAACAGAGTACGGAGAAAACCTGCAAATCAGGAAAAAATAAATTTCTGATAGGGGATTAATATCCAAAATATACAAAGAGTTCAACAAACTTTATAGAAAGAAAATGAATAATCGGGCTCTGCTTGAGCAGCTCTACTAGAAGCGGCCTGCACTTTCCCGTGTCAAGGAGAAGAGCAAAGATTGCAGGACAAGGTTCACGAGAGAGAGAGAGAGAGAGAGAGAGAGAGAGAGAGAGAGAGAGAGAGAGAGAGAGAGAGAGAGAATTGTCAATCACCAGAGAAGTGAGTGGAAATGCCCCAAGCGGGCGTGAAAGGGACAAGGTGATCCCTCGGCAAAATCAGGAGGTTCCTGAGGGAAGAGCTCGCACACGGGAGTGCACCCAGGGATTGCTTCCTTGGACTCTGCATTTCACCCCTGGGCGCAGCAACCGGAGCTGATGAGGGCGGGGTGGGGGGCCTGCCCCTCCAAACTGATCAGGGAGGTGCGAGGAGACTGTACGGCTGACTGCATCAGAGAGCAGGGACACTGGGGTCCTGCCACCTTCTGATCTCAGGTCACTGAAACAGATGTCACTCCATTCCTGTCCCCAGAATGTCTGTTCTACAGAGGAGTCAGCTCCATAGCAGCTTCTCTCCATCACCCCATCCAGGCCAGGGAGGGAGCAGGGAGGGCCAGCGCCTTTCTGTGCATGTGCACTATGACTGGGTGCCAAGCACCCCCAAGTCCCCAGTAGCTTCCTCCCAGGGACTGGAGGCCATTTGCTGTCAGCAATGCTGCTGTCATCTCACCTTCTCAGACGATCAGTGCTGACACAGCAGCTGACACAGACAGACCCGGCGGAGGGAGAACCCCAGCCAGCACCACTTCCTCCCAGAGCACCACGCACTCCCTGGCCCCATCAGCCACAGGTAGCAGGCTGACTGAAGAGCCATCCCATTGCCAGCCACTGTCCTGTGACCCTTCCAGTCACTGTCCAAGGCCCCACAACTGTCCAGGCACCCAGAGAAGGTTGCTGGCCTACAGCACACTCAGGAATCCACTAAAGCCCAGTGACCCATCCAGGCACGGTCCTTCATCAAGCAACCTTCTCAGGCACCAACGTAAGCTCCTTGACCCATCTGGGCATCTACCAAAGTCCCAAGACACACCCAAGTACCTGCCAAGGTCCTGCAACGCAGCCAGGCACTGGTCAATGACACACCACCCACCCCTGGGGAAGGGGCCTTGCCAAGTTCCAGCAAGAGTTACCAAAAGTGGGGATCAACCCATAATCTGAATGGATATACAGCCTCCTGCAGCAGCCTGGAGCGTAGCAACCACAGGAGAGTGGGATGAAGCAGGACAAAGAGATGTCTGCTCTCTTTATTCATTGCAGCACTATTCATAATAGCCACGTTATGAAATCAGAGAATGAATTTGAAGGACGTTATGTCCATCAAAAAAGAATATAAAATGAAAATGCTGTGTACATATATACACACACACAACCTTAAAAAAGAAAGAGATTCCATCATTAACACCAAAATGGATGGAACTAGAGAACATTATGCTTTTGAAATAAGACAAAGAGAGAAAGACAAATACCACATCATGTTCTCATTTATAAGTGGAATCTAAAACAATAGAACTCATGAAGCAGAGGTAGAAAGATGGCTGCTGGGGCAGGGAGTGTGTATGGAAAATGGGAAAGTGACAGTCAAAGGATAAAAACCTCAATAAGGTAGAAGGAATGACATTGGACTTTTTTAATATCAGTTATACAATGTAGTAAATACAGCTAATAATTCAGAACTATACATTTCAGTACTCCACGAAAGTAAGTTTCATGTTATCATCACAAAATTGTTAAATATTTGAGTTAATAAGCATGTTAATTAATTAGTTTGATTTAACCATTTTACATCGTACTTTCATGTTGTACCCCATATTTATTTGCACCTCTAATCTGTTGTGTATGAAAAAATAAAGAATTGAAGTAAAGCTAAATAATCCTTTTCTTAAATAAACACCAAACAAAGTCTATCATTAGTTAAAATAACCTTGATCTCTCTGTATGGGAGATTGGTTTCAGGTTCTATGCAATACCTAATTTTTTCAAAATCTATAATAATGTTGAAAATAAGAACAACATTGCAAAATAATTTTTCATTAAGAGAATATTTACAAATTTACATAATATAAAGACTATTTTTCCCAACAATTTCATCATTTTCTATATTACATTTTTTCTGGTAAGGTATTGCTTAAATTGTACAGAAACTCTAAAGAAATCTTAGTAAGTATTAATATAAAGTAATATAGGATTTTAGTCATATCTGACTAGCTTTTCTCATTCTGCATCATTCAGAAAACTTATGTTCTTAAAATCCCATAAATTTTCAAATCTTAAAATATAAAATTCCTATTTATGTTATTCTGCTTATTTCATAATTTGCAAAACATTTTTATGACTTTCCTTTTTTAAGCCACATTTTTCCCTTTGTTGTATTCTGCTCTCCATGCCCTTTTTAGTCTAATCCTAAACACTTCAGTAACAATATCAGATTTGTCAAAAATAATAAATGTCCCCTTCTGAATTTTGGATAATGTTAATATTAGGATATCAGTTTAATTGCTTTGCAAACATATGTGGAGAACAAGTGAATGCAATGAAGAAACTTTAGGTCCTATGTCGTCAAACATGAGGACACTTGGCCTCCAACAGACTGCAAGGAGAAACATGTCATCTGCAAACAAGGACAATTTACCTTCTTACTTCCCAATATGGAGGCCTTGAACCTCTCTCTCATCTGATTGATATACATAGAACTTCCAATAATGTGTTCAATAGCAGTGGTGACAGTGGGCGTCCTTGTGCCTTTAACCCCTCTCTCATCTGATTGATATACACAGAACTTCCAATAATGTGTTCAATGGCAGTGGTGAAAGTGGGCATCCTTGTTGTTTTCCAGATCTTTGGGGAAAGGCTCTCAATTTTCCCCATTCAGTCTGATAATAGTAGTTGGCCCATTATGCAAGGCTCTTATCATTCATGGCTCTTATCATGCATGTTCTTATCTAGCTTTTTGAGAGTTTTTTTTTTTTTTTTAAATCATGAAGTGATGTTAATTTTACCAAGTGCTTTTCAGCCTCAGTTGAAATGACCATGCAGTTCTCATCCTTTGTTCTATGGATAGGATGTGTAACATTGCTTAATTTGCATATGTTGAACCATCCAGGCATCCATAAAATGAATCCCACTGGATCATGGCGAACAATCTTTTTAGTGTGTTGTTAAATTATTAACATTTTTAGCATAGTTTAAATAAGATTGCTATGAAAATTCCTGGAAAGCTTGGTAAAATCCAGCTATAAAGTCATCAGGTCTGGGCTTTTCTTTGATAGTAGATATCTCATTATTATTTCTATGTCATCAATTGTTTTTGCTTTAGTCTGGTTTTGTATTTCTTCCTGGCTCAATTTTGGTAAGTTGTATATGTCTAGGAACTTATACTTTTCTTCTAGGTTCTCCAATTTATTGGCATATAAAATGAAGAGCACTTCAATTGTAATATCTCCTTTCCATCACTAATTTGGTCTTTTTCTTTCTCTCTTTTTTTTAGTGTGCCTAAAGGTGTGTCATTGTTGTTTATTTTTTTAGAAAGAATAACTTTTTGTTTCATTATTGTTATGTTGTTTATTTGAAGCTTTTCTTGTTTTTTGATATACACATTTGCTGCTATAAACTTTCATCTCATTCCTGCTTTTTCAGTAGCTCATCAATTTTTATATGATGCATTTGCATTTGCATTTGTTTCAGGGAAGTTTTTAATTAACTTCTTAATCTTTCCTTTGAGCCACTTGCAATTCAGGAGCATATTGTTCAATTTTTCTATGTGTTCATACATTTGTCAGTGATCCTCTTGTTGATTTCCAGTTTCATTTTATGGGTTTAGAGAAAACACTTGGTATGATTTCAAATTTTTTGAAATTATAAAAACTTCTTTGTGGACTGACATGTTGTCTATCCTTGATAATGATCTATGCGCTGAGGAGAAGAATGCATATTCTGCAGCTGGTGGATGAATCCCTCTATATATATTGATTAGCTTCATTTGGTCAATAGAGCAGATTAAGTGCAATGTTTCTTTTTTAATTTTCTGTCTAGATGGTCTGTCAAATGCTAAAAATTGAGTGTTGACATCTCCCATGATTATTGTCCTGGGGTCTATTTCTCTCTTTACTTCTGATACTGTTTGCTTTATATGTCTGGATTCTGCAGGTTTGGGTGCACTAGATGTTTACAATTGTTTCATCCTCTTGCCTACCTGGCCCTTTTTCATTGTACAAAGGTATTCTTTGTTTCTTTTTGAAGCATTTTCTTTTAATTCTCTTTCATCTGGTAGAAGTATATAGTCACTCTTACTTTTATGGTTTCCATTTGCATGAAGGACCTTTTTCCAAACCTCTATTCACTGTTTATATATGTCTTTGGAGGTGAAGTGTGTTTCCTGCAGACCACATAGAGTTGGCTCTTGCTTTTTATTCCACTCAGACAACTATTTTTTCGTAGGAAAGTTTAGTCCATTCACTTTCCATATTATTACTAATAGGTAAGACTTACTTTAGCACATGCTGTCATTTGATTTATGGGCATTTTGTCTTCCCGCCTTCTTCTTTTCTTCCTATCTTCCACTGTTAAAAGTGATTTTTTCCATGTACTTTAATTCCTTCTTATATTTTTCTTTTTTGTGCATCTATGGTAGGTTTTTTGATTTGGGATTACAAGGAGGCTTCCAAAAATCATTTTATAACCAATTATTTTTAATAATGTGACCACTCTATTGACAAATAAACTAAAAATAAACAAAAGATATCTAACACAAATTTCACCCTTTAACTTCATCCCCCACATACTTTAACTTTTTCTTCTTTCCATTCATATCTTTCTATACTATCTATCTCTCAAAAAGTTATAGCTACATTTGGTAGGTTGGGTGTTTAGTCTTTCTACTGCAGGTGTTCAGTGGTTTAACTTAATTATGCACTGCAACTACAGTGTTCTATATTTGGTATACTTATTATTACTTCTGACTTTTAAACCATAAGATGATTTATTATTGTTCATTACTATCTTTTTCTTTCAGATTAAAGACCTTCATTTAGCTTTTCTTGTAGGATAGGTCTAGTGTTCATGCAATGTCTCAGCTTTTGTTTTTCTGCAAAAGTCTTTATTTCTGTCTCATGTTTGAAGGATATTTTTGCAAGGTACAGTATTCTATAGGTATGTTTTCTTCAGCAGTGTTAATTAGTCATGATACTCTTTGATTTGTAAGGTGTCCACAGAGAAGTCTTCTTCCAGATGTACTGGAAATCTTTCACGTGTTGTTTGTTTTCCTTAAGATCTTTTCATTGTCTTTGGGAGCTGAATTATCAAAAGTGTTGAAGTAGCATTTCAGTTCAGTATGTTTGTTGTCCTAGGACCAATTTCTGTCTGAATATTCATACCTTAATCTAGGTTTGGGATGTTCTCTTTTATTATATCTTTGAATAACTTTTCTACCTCCACCTCTCTAACTTCCTCCTTCTTAAGGCCAATAACACTTAGTTTTTCCCTTTTGAGATTATTTTCTAGATTCTGGAAGGCTTTTTGTAAATTCTTTTAAATATTTTTTCTGTTCGGATCATGTATTGTCAAGTTGCCTGTCTTCAAAATCACTAATTATTTCTTTTAATTGCTTTATTCTATGCCGAGAGGCTCTGATGCTTTTTTTAGTTCATCAATTCAACTGATAAGCTCCAGAATTCCTGCTTGAATAGTTTTTCAGTCTCCTTGTTAACTTCTCTGATAGGCTTCTGAATACCTTCTCTATGTTGTCTTAAAGTTCACAGAGCTTCTTCATAACAGCTATTTTGAATATTTTATTTGAGAGGTCACTTTTCTCTACCACTCCATGATTGGTCACTGGTACCTTGTCTCATTAGTATGGACAGCCCATATTTTTCTGGGTTTCCTTGATGCTTGTGGCTATTCACAATTGTCTGGGCATTAAAGAATTAGGTATTTATTTAAATTTTTGCAGTATGGGCTTGTTTGAACCCCTCCTTCTTGAAAAGCCTTTCCAGATATGCAAACATAATTCAGTATTATGATCTAAGTTTTTAATTACTGGAATTTTGTAAGCAATGGAAGCACCCCAAACCCAGTAATGCTGTGACTTTTGCAGACACTTAGTGGTACTGGCTTGAGTAAGATACAGGAGAAGTCCTGGGATCACCAGGCAAATTCCCTCACTCTCTTTCCCACTCTCTGTGCTAGCCTGCTAGAATTGGGGGAAGACTGACATGTGCCACCCACACCAGGTCACACATGAAGCCAGTCCAGTCTCCCCCAAAGCTCATGGTGATTATTGACTGGCTACCGCTGACAGTTGTTTAAAACCCAAGAACTCCTTCATCAGCAGGTGGAGAATCCTGCCGGAATGGGCACTTTCCTTCAGAGCAGCATGCTCCCTTCTGTCTCAGGATGGGTCTGGAAATGCCCTCCCCAGGAACTAAGCCCCTTACATAGGAGCTTCAGGAGTCAGCTGGGTAGTCTATTTTACTGTCAATTAACTTATACTCAACTTGCAAAACAAAGTCCTCCAAACTTGCCCTTCCCTTTCTCCAAGTGAAAGAGACCTCTCCATAAGCCTTCTTGCCTATATTGGGGAAGGATGACACAGGCACTGCCTTGGCTGCACCAATGGCTTCTCACTGGGTCACTTGCACTCAAGTCCACTGGCTCTGAGTCAGCAGAGCCACAGAATTTCTCAAGGATTGCAGCTTTTGTGGTGGCCTGACTTACAGATTTAGTCCAGCCCCCAAGGCTGCTTTCTATCAGTCATTGGCAGAGCTGGCTGGAATTCAGGCTTGAGGCAAAGGAGTTCCCTCTGTCTGGGCTGATCTAAAAGCTCCCTCCCTGGCTACTGGCTGCATTCTGCCCTGTGCTGGGTTCCCGTGTGTCGGGACAGCCCTGGATTTCAATACAAAGTTCCACAATCACGTCACTCTCCCGCCCCTGGGCACACGGTTCTCTCTCCACTCAATGTGCTGCTGGGGGGACACTGCTGGGGAGGACGGGGTGGCAATTGCAATGCAAGACTGAATTTTCTGCCCTCTTCAGTGTCTCTGTCCTTGATACATGCATAATGTTAAAACTTCTTCTGAAGGTGCTTGCTTGCATCAATAGTTGTTAAATTTGATGTTTATATGGAGGGATGATCACAGGAATTTTCTGTTCAACCATCTTGCTTTGCCTCCCTCTTTTTCCCAATATCCCATCATGAAAAGAAGTGAAAGCAGAAGTAAATTAGGATAATTATACAGAATTATACCTGTGTTACATAGCTGTTTCCTCCTGTTGACTAGACAAGTGCTCAGATATTAAAACAGGATAAAATATTTTAGGCAATAGAAGATGTTATTATTAACAAATAACACTAATAAATGCAAAATCCATGTGGCCTGTCACATGTGAACAAAGAACAGAATTTGGATTTGTCCCTGTAATGTAAGCTTCAAATGTTGTAAATGGGTTCTATTAAATTTGCAAACATAATGTTGCGTTAACTTTCACTTAAGCTAATTCTTACCTCCTTTTCCCATTTGTATTCAAAAAGCCCTTAGTCTTGAAATCCTATCCCTATTAAGCAAATCTCTTTCAATAAAACTACTTTCTTGAATTGGATTATTTGCCATACAGTACTTTATTTTCTCTTCCTAAATATTTGATAAACATTATCTAGAACCAATTAACACATCGATCATTTCAATGTTTATTAAAACCCTCTTAATGACTTTTAAAGAAGAAACATGGTTGTGTTTACAAACGTTATATACTGTGTTAATCTAAGACATCATGCAGAGAGAAAAAGAGACTGAAAGCATAATTCATTGGCTGTACAAAATAGGGTTTGTTAGCAGTATAGTGAAATATGCTCACAATACTGTTATAAATATACTAACAATTTTCTGGTAGAGAAATCAAGACAGCTTAGGGAATTGGTAAGGAGTTATGGGTGAAATTCTCCAAAGGCACTACAGAGGCCCCAAGAAAGGGCTTAAATTCACTGGACCGAGGGAAGCAGCTGCAACTGATTTAGCAAGTAATAAACCAGAACACCAGAAGGAGAGAGCAAAGGAGCAGGAGGCACTTCTGTCTGACTTCAGGATTTTTCTGAAGGCCAATGACATAATTCTGCTTAATTTTTGAAATGGTTTTCTTCTTTAAAAGTACCATTTTACTTTTAGACTACTAAGCATGTTGTCAGTTTGAATACAACCACTTGATGGCTGCCTTTTCGGAAGGGCTTGAAACTGTCTTATTTTAATGGAAACTCAAAATTTCTTCTCTCTTCCTCTGCCAACATTTGGAAACGAGTTTCATCTCCTGCTTCACCTTCCCAAGGATGAAGGTACTCATGTCAACCATTTTGTTCAGAAGGTTCTGGATGGATCTTGGTGGTGACAGGATTAGAAAGAAGCCGAGAGAGGAGGTGTAGTGAAGGCTCTTTCTTACCTTTGCTCTTGGAGACAGTTATAAGGGGAGCAGCTGACAGCAGGCAGCATTACTTTTAAGCCCCCTGTGTTAAGGATGATTTTAGGAAGTCACTTAAGCAGAACCACCCTAGGCTGCCTGAAACTCAAGAGGAATTGTTTCAGGGCCTGGAAAGTCACGGTTCTTCAGGTTCAGACAGTTATAGTGACCTCTTCAAATGCCTCACAGAGATTAGCTTGTCACACCTTGTCAGGTGTTCTGTGCTTTCAGAGCTGTATCCTTTTAAAAGATTTAAATTGTCCTTTTTGTTGTAGAATTTCTTCCCTCTCATCTTCCACCTTGAATTTCCATTCCTCCCATCTCACAGCCTTTTCCCCATCCAGACAGAATCTGTCAGTGTTTGTAGATACTGTTTGCAGCTTCTTACTGCAGCTCCCTGTTCACGTTGTCCCCTCAGACTGCAACACTGTCATCCCCAGGTCCACGCCACCCTCCAGCTCAGCCCGTCACAACCTTCCATCATGTACAGTTCAATCCATATACCATCCTTAAAAACTATTAGGAGACTACAAGTAATTTTACAGGTGTTAGATACACCATATGTATCAGAATTTTTTTAAATGTATCAGTTCAAAGAGGCAATGTATCACTGTGGTTAAGTTGGGCTGCTAAACCTAGTAGCCATATGGTAAGACATTGAAAAAGTTATTTAACATCAACACTGCAGTTTCATTATGCAATCCATAATAATAACAATATCTAACACAGCTATAGTATAGCTAGGAATCCAATCCAAATAATAACAATATCTAACACAGCTATAATATAGCTAGGAATCTAAAAGCATGTTTGGTACAATGCAAATGCTCTATAAGTTTAGAAATTAGTATTACTGTCACTAGAAGTTAAAACCTTAGATGTACTGATTATTTACATGCTCTCATATAACACCTTTGGCAATTATACCAAACACGAGGAATGAAGTATTCTCTTACGTTTTGTATCTCCTACAACATTTAATACATTTCTTTGTACACAGAGGTCCTTCAATATGCACTTGATAAATTCAGTCCATTATAAATAGAGTCAGGTAGCTTAAATTTGAGCTCTTGGGAGTAGAAATTATGTATTCTTTTCTGTAACTCTCAATGTTTTTATTATAAATAATCAATAATTATTTATCAATAGTAAATAATTAGTTTATTCAAATAAATGTTTGAATGAACTATTGAAAATCTTAAAGAATAGGCTCTGTGCCTATAACTCAGTGGTTAGAGCACCAGCCACACACACCAGAGCTAGTGCGTTTGAACCCAGCCAGGGCCTGCTAAACAATGACAACTACAACAAAAAAAATAGCCAGATGTTCCAGAGGGCACCTATAGTCAGAGCCACTTGGGAGGCTGAGGCAAGAGAATTGCTTAAACCCAAGAGTTTGAAGTTGCTAAGAGTTGTGACACACTGGCACTCCCCTGAGGGCCACATAGTGAGACTCTGTGTCAAAAAATAAATAAATAAATTTAAAAAATAAAAATAAATTTTAGAAAGAGAAATAAATAAAAATATTAAACTTTAAAAAATATTTAATTCTTTAATCCATCCGTGTCTGTTATTGCTATTGCCCTGTTCGCATCCTACTTCTACTACATGCAGGGGAATCCAAGGCACAGTCCACAGGTCACACGTGGACTGTGAGGACGTTTTTGCATATCTGTGGTGTTTGTAAAACTTATGAATGGACTTTGTTTTTTTACTCATCAGCTTTTCCTGGTGTTCATGTATTTAATGTGAGGCCCATGACAACTGTTCTTCCATTGTGGCTTAGAGAAGCCACAAGGTTCGACATCCATGACTGGTATACAGGGCACTGTTTTGACCTTTAGCTGTCATTTCCCTTTCTTTCTCTCTTTCTCTCTTTCTCTCTTTCTCTCTTTCTCTCTTTCTCTCTTTCTCTCTTTCTCTCTTTCTTTCTTTCTTTCTTTCTTTCTTTCTTTCTTCATTTTGTCACCCTCACTAGACTGCCATGGTGTCATAGCTCATACATTTTTGCCACCTCAAACTCTTGGGCTCAAGTGATCATCTTGCCTCAGCCTCCTGGGTAGCTGGGACTACCGTATTATAGTTTTAATACCATACCATTTTTTCCTTTCTTAAAATGTGTATACATTTTTGCGGCACTATCTGTATGTATAAAATATGTCATTTAAAAAGAGATTGTACACGTAAGCTCGGTATTTGCAAAAGCCTCTGCTTTCACTACTTTCCCGCCTGCCTTCTGCTTACCGAGTATCCATATAGTTCTTTACTTAGAAAATGAATGTGTGACATTTTGAAACAAATTGTGCAGCTGTGTTAAAGTGAGGTTGCATTATGGAATTTCACATTTTTGCTGCTAGAAACCATTTCAGGTATTTTGTTTTGTGACACTTAGGCATACACACCACATGGCTGATTCCTTCAAGTATACCAGGAATTAATCAAATAATATGGGTGGTGATGATATTAATCACACTTATGCTTTGGTCTTACTATGTTATCAATAATTTGAATAATTTTCTATCATATACATTTATTAAAATTTTGGATTTGCTTTTTGAGAAGTTAGATTTGACCTTTGTTGTGTTTCAGGATCACAGATTTTCAATAGCTTGTAATACAAAAAGGCTCAATTGCTTCCCTGTTCTCATGGGCGTCCTTAGTAATGGGCTACTCGGCACTTTTAATTCTTCAGAACACATCCGGACCGACCGAAGCACAAATTTTATAGTAAGTACAACTATATCTCACTAATGCTGACCTGTTAGAAGTTTTCAGAAAAATTCTTGAAATACTAAAATAGCATCATATTAATTTTTATGAACGTATTCTTAAATAAGTTTATATTTTATATACAGTGTATAATGTATATGTATATATATATTTATACGCACTATTCCTCAATGGTTAAATAACATTATAACCTGATTCAGATGACTGGAAGCAACAGAAAATACAACTAATTGGGAAAAAATTATGACTTTGGCCTAGGATCTGTCACCACCTGTTTTCCTATGTAGTGGGAAGTAGTTGAAACATCCAGAGTCTTAAATGCTGGACTATGTGGCCTTCTTAAACAATTTGACTTCTGTGGGACTGGGTTCACCAGTCCACAGATAATACAATGCAAACTTCATCACAGGAGTTTCCTAAGAAGTAAGTGAGGCCATGTGGGCACCAGGCTAAGCTGGCCAACTTAGTGTAAGGACCAGTGACGAGGCGCATAAACAGAAAACCCACAGGTGCTCGGTAAATCTCTCTTCTTATCATTACTGCTGCTAACATTATTTTTCCTGGGAATGCATCACAAGAAGCTTCTATCAGAAAAATTCAGCTTTGACTAGATCTTGGGACCAGCTGAGCTAGAAGCAGGAGTGATTCTTATCTTGAATGTGATCTCAGATGCTGTGAGCAGAATGTCCAGGTGGAGCGGGGTGTGCACACCTGTCACCCCTTTCATCTTGCTGTGTTGCGCATCCCTTTTCTGCTTTAAATGACACCTTGGGCACATTCCATAGCTTCTCAGTCACTCTATGCTATTAGGAATTATTCCAGCACAGCCCCAAACTTCAATTTCCTATCAAATTCCAGCACTGCAGGGTCACCTTTGACCTAAGTGACACAGCAGGGTGGGTGGAGGTGGGATGATCTGCTTCTTATTCCCCTTTATGGTCTAACACCTTGTCACAGAAAATGGGGAGTATGGGGAGTGTTCCAGCTCTGAAACTCCCCCCTTTCTCTCCTGTCCGAGTAAAACACTGCTGGTGCTGGAGGCAGAGAGAAGGACGGGAGGTGGAGGTCGCCCTGTGCCAATGATACTGGGAGACATCTGTGCTTTCTCTAGTTATATCCACTCTGGGGGCCTCTACTCACGTGGTCACTACAGCCCAGGTGACCGTGTGAGTGTCCTGACCCCAGTCCCTCCTGACTGAGAGCAGAGTTTCCTCAGGCTGCTGCAGAGAAGCCCACACCATCAAGCTTCCTCCAGCCTCCATTGC
>CAUYON010067604.1:0-39152 GCA_963573935.1 Arctocebus calabarensis | reverse complement strand
GGGATCCGGGTGTTCCCTGGGGGTGATCTTACCTCCCTGTGGGGAGTATATGCACGAGCCTGCCCCCCCCCCCCCCCGCATGCTCCTGGGACAGTGCGGCTTGCATCTCGGAGTGGTAGGGGGCACCTGATGTTTGAACAGGCCACGGGAAGGGAGACTTAGGGAGGAATAGGCAGGTCTCCTCCGGATGGCTGCATTGGAGGCTGCAGCTGATCTTGGCTGGCTCCCCTCCACCCCCCTGAACCCCACCTTGCTCAGCTCCCTCTCCTGAGGTGTGACGGCAGCCCCAGGTGCTTGGCGGCCCTGCCCACCCCCACTGAGACTCCCACTGTCCTCCACCTGAGCGGGCCTTCCTGTGTTCTCTCGGCAAACGAAGTTCTGGGGAAGGTGCCCAGGGAGTCAGATCCGGGGCTGCCTCAGGAGCCCACCCTTGCCCGGCAGGCCCCTGCCACCCCAGGCTCCCTCTCCTGCACACAGTCAGGGCTTCCACCCTGCCTCCTCACCAGATGGAGCTCCCTGGCATGGACTTGCTGCCGAGTTCCTCTCTGAGCCTCCAGCCACAAGCACAAAGGTGGCACCAATTCTGCTGGAGCCAGAGGCAGCCCTGGGTCTGTCTCACTGGTCACTAGTTTGAGGGGCTGCATACACCTGGGATTTGCCTGGGGGTGAGTGGGTGACACCGTGTCCCTCTTTGTATGAGGATGAGAGCACTGGGCCAGGTGAGGACGCTGCCAGGGGACCAGACACGGATATTGGCCCTGCCTCTGCTCATTGGCCTGGTCCCACACTAGGCAGGTGACCCGACAGGGGCCAGAACAGCCTCTGATGATGAACCTGGATGTGGCCAACGCACACCGGGAAGTTGGAAGGAGATTGTCGTCTGGATATTTCCAGTTGTTTTCCAGTTTATTGTCATCCGTGTGGGAGAATAACTTTGCATCCAAATATGTAGACTTCTTTTAACTAGATATTTAATGTGGGGAATGTGGACAGGTGGTGGTGGTATTTTGATTTTGTTGGCATTTTTTTAAACTAAAATTTTAATACTCTTGTGGTAGAAAATCCATAAATTTCAGGAAGTAACACGTAAAGCAAAATAATAACAACAATACCATAATCCCATATGTTGGGCTCAGGCATAAATTTTAGGTTTTTTAGCAAAAATTAGTCAGAAGTGCCCGAAAAGACCTTGTTCTATACCACTGACCCTGACTCACACTTCACAGAAAACCTCAGGTTGGAGGGTGTGCAGAGCTCCAGTAGATGAGCTGGCCTGTGCTGCTGGCCAGTCGCTGGAGACTCCCTGCCCTGGTCTTGAGCTGTGTGGGGTCTTTACCCTGCCTCCCCTGGGACTGTGTGCAAGTGTGTGTGTATGTGTACGTGTGCATATATGTTGTGTGTGTGTGCACTCGTGCCCTGCGTACATGTGTCTGTGTTCATTAGACCGGAGCTCCCTGAGGGTAGGAGGTTCCTAGGTTTTGGTGTCCCCAGTGCACAGCCCCAGCCTGGCTTGTAACCCAAGCAAGGCAGGGATCCAGGGATGCTCTAGGAGCCTCCGACTCTCCCGGACGTGCTGAGTTCTTTCTTCAAGGCCCAGCATGCCTCCCATGATGTTGTCAGTATTTATTCACAGTCATTGTCACCTCCCTCCTGGACTGGCTCCTTGGGCCCTGCCTGGTGGTGGCTGTCTGTGGGGAGATGGCCCCCATGTTGTGGGCACAGGCTGCTTCTCCACCCCTGCCAGGTGTCCGACCTGCTCCAGGACTGATGAGTATTGGGTTGGAAGAAGATATAACCAGAGGTGATTTTAGGAACAGGAAGGTATTGACTACTGATGGGAAGGGGGCATTTAAGGGCAAAAGTAAAAAGGGGGCTCCTAGATTTAGTTAGGACTAAATAGCCCAGCTCCAACAGGGCTCTCAAAAGAATATGTAGGCTCCACTTGGGCAGAAGCCCAAACATGCTGTCTACGTCCCCAGCACCCCCAGGGCCTAGCCTAGCACATTTCCTGAAGATAAGTGGGCCAGGTAGGCATCTGCGCACTGCGATAAGGGCTAAGTATAGAAGGGGAAAGGGCTTTTTTTTTTAATGTTAAGAAGTACATTCAAGGAGTAAGGAGTTCTCAAGGATACACTGGGGGTAGCCTAATGAGGCCAGAGTCTTTTCCTTTCTCAAAATTATAAGCTGAGCTTTTTAAAGTATAACTAACTCAGGTCTGATGGCATCTATGCCTCCTTTGAGATCACTTTCAGCTTACCCTAGCAAACACACCATATTCATTGTTATTTTATTAGGGAATTGGTGACAGTTTCCAACAGACAAATCTGGCCGGCTTAACTGCCACCTCCTCCAAAGCCTCAGGGATTCTCTCCCAGTTCTCCTATGGCACCTGGGTTGCCACTGAGCCACAGTGGAGCCCACCATGCAAACAACTCCCTCTGCCTCAAGCCCTTGCTGCTCCTGAACTTGCTCCTACACAGGGGCAGGTGCTTGCAAACGCTGCCAAATGTGCCTGAGCTATGAGATGCAGGAGGCCAGGCCCTCGGCTCAGCCCCACCAAGGGTGTGTGTTCACCTGGCCCTGCCCCCACTAGCAGCCACCTGGACCCTGCAAGGCCTAGGAGGGCATCCTGGGCTATTATAGGTTCTACAGATGCTGCAAGGTCAAGGAAAATCAAGAGAGATTCCTCAAGGGGTTGAGGAAAGAGCAACAAGTAATGAGGACTGCTGAGGCCCGAGGGACGCATGAGCCCCAAAGACAACAACCCCTGAGAGGCAAGAGGGGGCTCAGAAATCAGGCCCCGGCCGCCATGTGACTACAGGGCAGGACTAAATGGCTCCCCACACCACAGAGCCAGAGGGGGGGAGCTTTTGCCTCTGCAGGTGCCACCATGTGGCATTTTCAGTCGTAGTGGCTCATGCGTGTGATGGGTAGGTTCCGCCTGAATGGCACAGGCAGGTGACATTGTTCCAACCTGGAGGCAGCAATGAGACCTTGGGCCCCGCTCCATATAAGGAAAAAGCCATCGGCTGCAGCCAGCATGAGAGATGTGCTTTTGGGAAAATGGAGTAATTGCGGCATTCCCCTGCTGTCTCTCCCAACTTGGTTTAGATGTTGGCCAAGAAAGCAAAGCCGGTTGTGGCAATGACTTCCAACAGATATAATCAAATAATCTATTCCTGGATTCTGCAAGTACTGAAATGTCGGTAATTCAATTCCTGAAATGTCATTTCATAGCTGCTGGTGTAGGCTGTGGAGAAAGCTCGGTAAACACTCGTCAGTTCAAGTCCAAACACACACCCACTGACCTTGAGCCCTGGTACCCAGCAGGTGTACCAGGGTGTCTGGCAGTCAGAGGAGAATTTGGGGTTAGGATTTCCAGTCTGGCTCGCCTCTGGCCTGTTCCATGCCCACCTGTACAAGCCCTGAATCCTCACTTGCAGAACCGACTATCTCTCCAAGGAACACTTAGTAGGTGCAGGTAGGGGGAGGCTCCTGGGACCAGAGGAGGTGCTGGCTTAGGGCAAGTTGCATTTTATCCGCTCCAGAGAAGGGTCCAGCACATGGGAAGTATGTGGCCACTGCAAGCTGGCCCTTGATGCCTGGACACTTAGGGCAGGCTCCAGGCTATGAAATGACCGCTAGCATTGGCCTTTTGCAGGACAAGGAACCTGCTCAGGCTATGATTCAATGTGGAGGGCACCCAACAAGCTGTACTAGCTATTGAGAACTCCCAAGGCTATGCTCCTCTGTTGCGGGGTGCCCTCCTCCTGCAGTTTTTGCTGGGCTCTCAGGCACCTGCAGGGTAGTGGGAGGACTTGGATTCAGATCCACTTTCCCTCTGTCTTGGGATTGGCGTTCAGCCCTGGGGACCTCAGTTTCCTCATCTGTGAGGTAAAGGGGGGTGCCTCTAAAGTTGTCACAGAATTGGATGTGCCCTGGGGCTGCCCCCTTCTCTGGTGAGAGTCCAGGCAGAGTTGGCGCCTCTTGGCCACAGGGTCCAGTTGGGAGCTGGTAGGCAGGGAGCAGCAGGCAGGGCAGGTTCAGGGGGCAGCGTACGGTTTGTGTGTCTGTGCTGTTTGCACCTTGAGCTGCGTGAGTCTGGCTGGCCGCTGGGGTTGGGGGGAACACCAGTCTGAATATACATCAGCTCCTTGGAGGTGACCATGTCCCTGGAGCCAAGTGGACAAGCCTGGCTCGTGTCCACATCTACCTGTGTCTTTGACCCATTTGCCAGTTCTCCTCTGAGAAGTTTTTCTTAGCAAGTCTTCCACTATTCACTCTGTGGTTCTCTGCATGCTCTGAATGCAGAGGTTCACCTGGGCTTTGAGGCCCCAGGTAGCTTGTTCGGTTTGGGTAAAGGCCAGGGTGTGGTCTCTGGCTGGAGAGCTCCACCTGGGAAGGAAGCCCCCAGGTGCAGGTCCACCTGTTGCCCTTGCCCCTGGCCTGGGAGTCCTGCCGAGCCGCATGTCCAGATGGGTAGAGGGGTCCGTGGGGAGAGTGGAGTGGATGATTTGGAGGAATAGTGTCCTCTCCCCCACACTGATCAACCCTGCAGCCTGTGTTTCCTAGGGTGGCCTCCCCGGCCTTTGCATTCCAAACTTCCAGTTTTTCTTCTGAGGTTTCCTGTTCGTCTAGAACAGTGGTTCTCAAGCTGTGGTTGCATCTGTATTAAAGGGTCGTGGCATTAGGAAGGTTGAGAACCCCTGACGTAGAGGATACCACTTGAGTGATGGAAGGACACCTGACCTGGGTCTGCCAGGAAGGTCCTGTGGCATGGTGTGCTCTGGGGAGTCTTGCCCTTGGGTGGCAGCGTGCTTTGGACAATGGGCAGGGATGAGGGCACATGGAGGGTCCATAGTGTGTCTGGAGGTTTCTCTACTGCTTGCTGGGTCCACATCAGGGTTTGGTCCTGTGATGTTCAGGAGACCAAAGTCAGCAGGCCCGGCTGCCTCTCCCAGGTCTGCTGCTGCTCTGGACATTTCTCATTCTTAGACGGATGCTTCATATTCTTCCTTTCCTCTGCCCTGATTATTTTTGCAGAAGAAGAAATATACACAGCAGTTGTCTTTATCTTACACATAAGGCTGAGATCTGCATTGCTTGAGCCCTGGGTGTCCAGTCTAGCCTTCTCTTACCATCTGGGCAGATTTTACTTTTGCTTTGTCTCTGTCAGGTCATTCCTCAACTGGAACTAAAGATCAGAAAAATGACATTTCTGTGGCATGAGCCATGGCAGGGATGCTGGGAGGGCACCTGGGCTGGGCAGGCTGATGAGAGGTACCTCATCAGGGCATAGCTGGAGTCCCCTGGGGCATGTGGAGTACCTTCTGCCAATTATTAAGCCAGTTATTAATATTATTAATTATAGTATGCCTTCTGCCAATTATTAAGTATCTATTATATTCTGGATATAAAGGGTAAGGCTGACCCACCCAAGAGCTCCTGGTCAGCGGGGTGGCAGACTGGTGAGCATATGGTAATGACTCAGTGGGATGAGCACTGTCACCTTGGCAGAGCACAGCAGGGGAGGCCCATACTTGCCGAGATCCCAATGCCCAGCTGTAGCCTCCCTGTGCCAGGTGAAATGGGACTGGGGTGCTCTTCCTCCCACCTGCCTAGAGGGTGGTGCGGGCCCCAAACTCCCTCCACTGTCAGCCACACAGAGCACACCTGTGGAGACAGTACCAGCTGCTCCTGTTTCTTGTCCAAAGGATAGGACCAGGGGCTGGTGGGGCGCACAGGAGCCAGCTGTCACAGCTCCTGGAGCTGTGCCCAGTTCTGGAGAATGTGGGCCAAAGCTGCAGCCTTCCCCACCTCTGCCCCCTGCTGCCTCTGAAGCCCCTCTCCTGGCTCCTGTCATTTCAGTTCCCGCCCAAAGGGAGGGATTAGCTTTGCTGGGGACCCATGAGAGGGAGCCCCCCTAACAGGGACCACCTGGCTCTCCTCCAAACTGACTTGAGAGCTGCCTAAGTGCAGTGCAGCATGGGAGGCCAGAGCAACACAGCTGAGGGCAGACAGGTGAGGGCAGTGGCCTGAGAGCTGTGACTGGCCAGGGTCCTCCTGGCACGGCAGGTGGGATGAGTGGGGCTTCCCTGCCTTTGTGGATGAGCTCAGAGGAGGAAGAGGCTGCTGGGGGAGGAGAAAGGCCTAGGGCCTCATGCAGGTGGGTAGGGCGGGGCCCAGGGGAGCTGGCCCGCACCTCTGGCTGGGATGAGAGGCAGATGGGGACACTGAGGCTTGGAGTGGAGGAAGGGACAGAGCGCAGCCTGGGCCCCGCAGCAGGTTCTGTGTTCGTCACACCACACTGCTTCTCCATGAATAAGACATGCGGGGCGTGGAGGCCTTGAAGTATCACCATTATCATCTGACTTGATAATAGAAAAATTAAAATTTAAAGTAATCTAAAGTGGCAAGTGACAGAAATGTCCCTAGAAACCGGAGATTGGGTGCTGTGAGGGTCTCATGATGTAAGACACAAAATCCCCTAGAGAGTTGGGTTTTTTTTTTTAACTATTTATATATAATGTTTCAGAATTCTGGACTAAGGACAAAAGGTGCTGTATCCCCAGAGTGCTGGGGTCCCTCTGTCTTCTCCATCCAGCCCTGAGAAGCAGCCCCTCTCTTCTGGAGCACCAGAAAAGCCCCCTGGAAGCCTTGGCCTAGCCTGCCGCACCCCCAGAGACTTTCTCCATCTTTACCCAGCAAGAGGCTCAGCCTCCGAGCCTGGAGCGTATCTCAGGTTGAGTCTTTAGAACCCGGGGCCCTGGAAACTTTCAGGACACCCCCGTCCTTGCCTCCACTGGGGCTCCTGCAGGGTTGACCCTGTCGTGCATTTTCCCCTTTGGGCTCTAGGAAGATGCAGCCTAGCCCAGTCCTCATTCCCCTAGTCTCAGGACTGGCTGTCCCTTGAGCTCAGGTGACCTGGCTGGGCCTGCCCACCTGCTTCCCAAGGGCAGCTGTGGCTTCTGCTGGCTTGCTGGGCCTTCCTTCCTTGACGATGCCCTCGATCCTCCCTCTGCTGAGTCCTCAGGGTCCGTGGGGCACAATGCCAGAGCCCCTGGGACAATGGGCTGCATAAAACATTTCTTTAATTATAGGACTTATGTAACAATATATCAGAAAGTTGGCAAAATACAGGGCAAAAAAGAAAGTCACTGATAGTCACCTTCTAACAGAGGTGTTCCCATTTGTGTGTTCCCTTCTGGTCTTTGCTGTCCCTGCGATATTGACACGTGCATTACAAGGGTGCGCGTTTTCTTGCTGGCCTCTCTAAGGCTTGCAGCGGGAATGGTTTCTCTTCAGGATGCGGAGACACAACCTGGCCTCAGGGAGCTGACAGGAGCTGGCGAGAGGCTGGAGGCAGGGGATGAACCAGCAAGGAGGCCTCCTGGTCACGGGGCCCGGCACCGGGTGGGACTGTACAAGGCTCCAGGGGACAGACACAGGTATATTTGACTCAAATACAATACAAAATGCTCCTACACTCGTGTTCTGAGTACGGGTTGAGCTGGGTGTTAGTCCCGGGTGACTTAAGAGTGGAGGTAGATAGACATTTCTGCCCTGAGGCTCAGAGGAGGTGCCTATTCGCTGCCTTGGTGGTGCTGGACCCCCATCTGTAATCATCTTGTTTATTTGTGATTGTTGGCAAGTGGAAGTTACACAGGACAGGGACTTGGCCTTATTGATGACATAGAGTTGGTGCCTTAAGATACTGGATGGGGTGGCACCCGTAGCTCAGTGGATAGGGCACTGGCCATGTACACCAAGGCAGGTGGGTTCGAACCCTGCCCAGGCCTGCTAAACAATGACAACTGCAGTAAAAAAAATAGCCAGGCATTGTGGCAGGCGCCTGTAGTCCCAGCTACTTGGGAGGCTGAGGCAAGAAAATCCAAGAGTTAGAGGTTGCTGTGAGCTCTAATGCCAGGGCACTCTACCTAGGATAACAAAGTGAGACTCTGTCTCAAAAAAAAAAAAAAAGATACTGGATGGACAGAGGGAGGAAGAAGAGAAAAGAAATCAGCAGGTGGCTGTGTAGTGAACAGTTCCATGGGCTGGCTGCAAAGGGGGGAATCTTTGGTGGGGACCTGAGCTAGAGGGAAATCTAAGATCTCCCTAGCTGGATGTCTTTAGGAAGAAGTACTAAGTAGGCTCGGCACCTGTAGCTCAAGCAGCTAAGGCGCCAGCCACATATACCAGAGCTGGCGGGTTCTAATCCAGCCTGGGCCTGCCAAACAACAATGATGACTACAGCCAAAACATAGATGGGTGTGGTGGTGGGCGCCTGTAGTCCCAGCTGCTTGGGAGGCTGAGGCAAGAGAATCCCAGGAGCTGGAGGCTGCTGTGAGCTGTGATGCCTCGGCACTCTACCCAGGGTGACAGCTTGAGGCTGTGTCTCAAAAAAAAAAGAGGAAGTACTAGATAGTTCTATGTGCCTAGAAAATAAAAGAGGAGGGGGATGGGAGGGCAGGATTTCTCCCTGTGCACCAGAGAGACAGCACTTTGGGATACCTTGTGTCTCATCCAAGGATGCCCTGCTGGGAGGTGTATTCCTAAAGATAGGATTTCATGAGGTCATTCCTTATCTACTGTTTTAAAACCTGGACACTCTGTGGTTCTTCCGGGGGCCTTGCCTCAGCTCCGGAGAAAATGCAGGAGCCATCAGTGTGTCAGAGCTGAGGGTGGGCAGAGGGTGAGGGTCCGACCACCACTCTTATTCCATGTTGTTTGGGGAACCCGAGGTGAAGCGGTTAGCCAATGACACAAATTGCAACAGTGATGCCATTATTTGTCATGGGGCACATGGGAACTAAGGTAAAATTTGAAGTCAGAATCAACCTGAATTTGAGCCTCAGATCTTCCTGGAAGCAGCTGTGTGACCTGGACAGTTAGGTGACCTACAGACTTTAGTTTCCTCAGTAAATAAATATACAAGGGGGACAGGACAATATCTTCCTCTGAGGATTGGAGGAGAAAATGAAATCAAACACAGCCTCTATCTATTGCAGCCTTGCCTATAGTGGGCACCCCATAGGTGTTGGTCCTTTTGTAGCTGGGGAAAAGAACAATTAATGAAATAACTTAGGAGAGTAGTTGGAAAGACGATACATATTCATATTAGCCATGACTACTTATTAACACATAATTTTAAAATATTTCAATCTTATGCTGAAATTATGTTGGTGGTTACACAACTGTATACATTTGCAAAACTCACTGAACTGTACACCTAAAAAAGGGTTAATTTTATTATGTGTAAAGTATACTTTAATCAACTTGACTTGATTGAAAAAAAAATACCCACTATTCTTCATGCCAGTCAAGCATATTGAAATATTCAGGTCTAATGATAAGGGGAAATGTGCCTGACCTAGATGAAGGGGAAATAATGGCATTTAAATATTTTGCTCTTAGCTGAGCATGGTGTCTCACACCTGTAAACGTAACAGTCTGGGAGGCTGATGCAGGAGGATTTCTTGAGCTCAGGAGTTTGAGACCGACTTGAAAAAAGCAAGACCCCATCTGTACTAAAAATAGAAAAAAAAATTAGCCAGTCATTGTGGTGGGTGCCTGTAGCCCCAGCTACTTGGGAGGCTGAGGCAGGAGGATTGCTTGAGCCTAGGAATTTGAGGTTGCCATGAGTTAGGCTGATGCTATGGCACTCTAGCGTGGCACTCAAAAGAGTGAGATTCTGTTCAAAAAAAAATTTTTTTTAATAAATACTTTGCTGTTGTTTTCTCCCTTGTTATAACAGGTAAACATGTTAATCTGCCCTTTAAATAGGTATTTATTGAGTGTCTACCGTGTACCAGGCACTGTTTTAGGCTCTAGGGATATGCCTGAAAAACAAAACAAACATCATGTTTCATAGCGGGATACCAATGATGAGATGACATAATAAACAGATATACACCCTGGGAAGAAATTGGGGAGACAGTAGGGAGCCAGGGGCATGTTAGAGGGAGGGTCTTGCAATTTCAGATAAGTTGGTTGTGGCAGGCCTCATGAAGGAGGTAATATTTGAGCAAAGTTTGGGCACTGATGCCTGGCAGAGGGTCCAGGCAGAGCTGGGACAAGGCTCAAGGTGGACAGAGGCCTGGCAGGTGCAAGGACAGCACTTCTAGAGCCCCTAGATGTCTGGATGTGGAATGAGCACCCCTACAGGGCAAGAGTAGTCCTGATCACATGGTCTTATGTCCCTAAAAATCACAAAATACATGCTTTACTTGCTTACCATAATTAGACTACATTTTTAGCGTACTGTATCATAACCTGTTTAATATGATAAGTGATCAAAGATGTTTTCCTGTTTTATTAAAATCATCCTTTGTGACCGAATTTCAGAGGCTCTGGGGATGTTTCATCCCTGGGTGTGCACTGTGGTTCAGTTCTGAGGCTGCAACCCCTGCAGAGCACAGTCGAGGCGTGAGGGGAGGCTGCCCCCCCAGGCGAGGCTGGCACTGTGTGAGGGGCACTGAACACCAGAAGAGGGGCCAAGCAGGGCCGCAGCAGTGCACCCTCGCCTCGTGGGGCTGGGCCTTCTGGACACTGTGTTTACTGGCTTTCCCATTGCTTTGCATTAGAGATGCTTCACCTGGGTAGCATTTGAAGGCACTGGTGCATACTGCTGATGGCCAATTTTGTGGACTCCCAGGTGCAGTTAACAGGCCTTAACCACCGTGGCCACCCATTGGCAACCCAGTGCCAGCCATGCAGACCTCCGCCTTGTCCTTTCAAGTGCTGCCTGCCTGCACTGTGCTCTGTAGGCAGACCCCACTGACTCCAGGCCTCACCAGCAATTCTTCCTCCTCTGCCCAAGCATCCCTTCCATCCACCTGTATGACCTACTTCCTTGGTGCTCCTGGCAGAGCATGAACCCCAAGGGCCAAGGTTACTCACAGCCACACCTCTGGCCCCCCACACCTGCCTGCCGGTCTTGCCCCTTCTCTCTCTCACTAATGATGACTGAGCACCCGCGGGCTAGGCCAACTCTTTCACTTCCAGAGAGGCCTTCCTGTCACTTGGGTTGGCACTGGGGTACAATATGGTTATTAGGATGTTCTGTTCTAAGGAGCTGTCAGGCCAGAGTGAAAAGTAAACACAAATCATAAGTGAACATCCACAATCACCCCAGGAGCAGGGATGCTTAGGGGTGGGGCAGACAAGGCACCTGGGGAGAGGGTGTTCAAGGGTGGCTGAATGGAGGGAGAAGGCTCTGGGGGCAGATCACCTCTGGACTGAGTGCCTTAATTGAGCAAAGTGGTCACTTCCAGGCCTGTGACCTTGAGACAGCCTGGATGTTAAAGGACAGGACCACACTGGCCCTTTGGGGGTAACTTGTTGAGATTCAGGGCTCTCGAAGGAAGTGATGACATGGTAGGGTCCTGAGGATGGTGTCAGTTGTCTGAACTCTCTGTCATTTTCCAAGTTCAAGACTCAGTGACTTACTTTGGTCCACAAAAAAGTGGAGAAAGATAGAGCTTCATGCCTTGGGGTTTTCTTTAAGGCTGCTTTGAAAGGAGGTGTGGGGCGGCTTGTTTGCATGTCTAGTTAACATCTCCAAGGCCTTGGGCGCTAGAGAGATTTAGTTGCGCTGTTAGTGTTACCTCCTGTCCTCACACAGGAGGGTGCTTTTCTTGGCCTGCTCAGGTTGCCGTAATGAAACACCATTCAGTAGGCCTTCAGCTGGTCTGCTCACAGGAGGCTGCAAGTCCACGGTTGCTGGGTCAGGCCTGGTCTGGGCCCTTCCGGTTGGCCCCGTGTCCTTGCTGTGCTCTCACACGGAATAAGGGTGAGCTCCAGCCTCTTCCTCTTCCTCACGGGATGCTAGTCCCATCACAGGAACTATTTCATGGCCTCTTCAGAACCTAATCACCTCTCTAAGGCCCCACCCGCTTCCCCTGCATGTCCTGGCCAGGGGCACAGCCACTCAGCCACAATCAGTGCCTGGGCCAGGGACACAGCCACTCAGCCACAACCAGTGCCCAGGCCAGGGCAGATGGACTGAGAGTGAGTTGTTGTCCACTGGGCCCCCGGGCTAGTGAGAGATGTTGAATGCTTGAGGTAGAAAATGTGACAAATACAGAAAAGAAAACAGCAAGTATGATCCATAGTCCTATAATTTGGAGATGCTGACAGTCGAGGTTACTTTACAGGGAGGTGGAAAGACACAGAACGGTGCTGTAATTGTCAGGCTGCGAGGTCATTTTAGGTCCTGCTTTTTCCACTTAGCACCCTATTGTTCCATTTCCTGTGGCATTAAAAATTATTCGTAAGCATAACTTTTAATGACACGTCCTTGAAGTTTTGGACGTGGCTCAGGCCAGCCTTCTCATCCCATAGAAGGCTGTGCTCTCCCAGAGACATCTGGGCAGAGTGGGGAGTTGGGAATAGACACTGCCCTTGTGATCTCCCCTTGCGACCACGCTGCCCTGCTCTCTCAGAGTCTGGGCACACAGGCCCATGGTTGTGCACTCGGGCCAGTAAGTGATTCTGAAACCTGGATTTGAAGTCCAGCCTTGCTGCTTCCCAAAAACCTGTGCTCTCTCTTTTCACTTGTAAATATCTGTCACTACTTGCTTCTCAGAAAAATTGTAAAGATGAGGGGTGTTGCTTCTGGAAATTACTATGGAGAGAAAGTGTTTGCATTGCACCTTCAATGGTGCCAGGAGGCAGGTGTAGGGGTGGCCAGACTGGAGGGTGCAGAGAACTGATCTCTTTCTCTGCAGGTTGAGCCATAGGCCAGAGCTGTGGACCAAACACTTGAAGTTCTGCAGGGCCACCCTGACCCTTCTAGGATGAGAACTGAGCAGTGGTCAGTTAGATGGCCTCATGGACAGTCAAATGGCCTGATCTTAAAGACCCATGGATAACTGTTGCCACTGCATGTCTGTCAATAACTGCCATATGGCTGTGCCTTGACCGTGGCAGCAGTTTCATCTGCTGCTTTATAAGACATGGCAAGTACAAAAAAAAAAAAGAAAAAAAGACATGGCAAGTACCTCAGATTAGCTAAGGATGCAAAACTCGGGAGCTATTCAAATCCCAGAAGCTCTGGTAGGTGGAAAAGATGAACTGAAATAAGACGAAATTTAACGGGGTTAAAGGTAGGCTTTACACTTTGGTTTAAGTATAGAGTTGTTCATTTATGAGAGTAGAGGTTTGAGAAAAAATAAAACAATTTGAGAGGCTTAGAGTGCCCGCAGCTGACTCTTCCTTAGCGAATGGCCGAGAGCTGTGTTGCACCCCCTGAGCTGGAATCAGGACAGGATCTGGCTGCAGGTACTTTTCACAAAGCTTTCCTGGAGCCAGGAGTACCCTCTGCTTAGGGAAGGTAGACTCCCTGAGCCCGGTCCAAATGGAGGTCTAGACGGGAATAATGATCACTTCAGGAAAGCTCTGCACAATTTTAATTGCACAAGTGCCTACAGCCCTGAAGACCATTTAATGGACTGGTTGTACAACTGTTGGGCAGCTTTTCCCTTTGCCACAGAATTTGCAGTTAGAGAAAAAAACAAATGTGGCTCTCAGAAGTGCAGAAGGTCTGCTTTGTCTGGAGATAGCAGCTCGTGTGCTCTGGAGTGATGAGAAGATGTGTGGGCAGGTTGGCAGAAAAGCTGTGTGTGTGTCCCCCGGGGTCAGCCCACATCTTAGTGGGCACCTGGCCCGTGAGATCCAGAGCATATTTACATAGGGGCCTGCTGCTGCAGGGCCATGGGGTGTGCTTGCTGTTGGCTTTTCTAATTGACTGGCCCCTGGGATTTTTCCAGCCAGGCCAGCCTGCTGGATAGGCCTTTGGGCACTGGACCAAAGGCCTTCCTGGCAGTGATCCGCTCCAATCCAGGGGGATAAGGGTTCTGGCCACTGCTGCCCACTGACCTTCATGGTATGTGCAGAGGGCCACTGTCCCTGGAAGGCTGAACTGCTCCCAGTCACTGGCAGGGGCTGCTCCCTACAGCACACCTGTCCCCATTGCCTCTTTTTCTTTTTCACTCTGTTTGCATGGCTAACTCTTAGTCATCCTTCAAGTGTCTGTTTAGATGTCACCTCCTCCAAGAAGCCTTCTCAGATCCCAGGTGGGGGGAGGCCCCTCCCTGGGCCTCCGTGGTGTCCTGCACCCTTGCCTCTGGCACATGCCACTTATCACACAGTGAACTCCTTGAAAGCAGGAATCGCTCTTGTTCACTGCTGGGTCAGTAATATTTAGGATGATGCTGGCACCGAGTAGGAGTTCAGTATAAAGTGTTTTGAATGAGAGGAGGAATGTACAAATGAGACTTCAATTCCAGCCCAAAGACCAGCCCACACCCCCACTGAGAAAGTTCAAATGTGGGAGCCACCGCGTATTTGTTGGCCTTAGTCCTCTGGATCACTGCTTGTGCAGGACAGGGGCAGCGCCCATGTTCTAATGGGGACTGGTGAGCAGAGTGGGGCCCCAGGTGGCCTGCTGGCCCTGTCTGAGATGTCCAGGTGCCCCTGGAGTAGGCACCACCCATGAGGTGCGTGCATCCATGAAATAGGCACTTCCTCTAAGCAAGGAGCCAGCTAGCTCCTGAAATAGGGTTCCACAGGAATCTAATATGCTTTGAATGTGGTCTGCTGAGCCCCAGCAGAAGTCCTACACAGGGACCTCTAGTCTCCCATGTATGACCTCTGTTCTCCCATGTCATGACCTCAACCAGTCTCCTACCTCCTGGGTTTCCACGCGGAGACATTAAGTGACCCAGTGATGTGCTGCTTCTGGACTGCAAAGCACTCCTCATGGCTGAGCCTCGGATGTAGACTGCTTCACTGAGTCAGGCAGGACTGAAGGGACTGTACTTGTCAGCCTGTCTTTCCCCTGGACAACTTGGAGATGTCTTGACACCCTCTACATCAACCCCTGCCCATGTCCTCCGTGTCACCAAACATGATGTCATCAGGGGTCCCCAAAAGACTATTCTGAGATTTTAGTCTACAGTAAATACTGGTCTTGTGTGATCTTAAAGTAAATATGGCTTTAAAGCAGATGGCCATCAGGGAATTGCAAATTAAAACAACAACAAGACAATACTACATACCTGTCAGAATGGCCAAAGTCCAGAACACTGAGGACGCCAAGGGCTGGTGAGGATGTGTTCGTTGCTGGGGGGAAGGCAGAGTGGCACAGCCACTTTGGAAGCCAGTTTAGCAGTTTCTTCCAAAGCTAAACACACCCTTACGCTTGGGTCAGTAGTCAGGCTCTGTGGTATTTACTCAAAGGGGTTAAAAACTTATGTCCACACAAAAACCTACACACAGATCTTTGTAGCTGCTCTATTCAGAATTGCCAAAAGATGTCCCTGAGCAGGAAAATGGATAAATAAACTGTGGTATCTCCACACAATGGAATATTTTTCCACTGCGCAAAGAAGAAAGAAGCTATCCAGCCGTGAGAAGACATGGAGGAAACTGAAATGCAGGCACTACGAGAAGAAGCCAATCTGAGGGGCGGCGCCTGTGGCTCAGCGAGCAGGGCACTGGTCCCATATACCGAGGGTGGTGGGTTCGAACCCGGCCCCAGCCAAACTGCAACAAAAAAATAGCTGGGTGTTGGGCGGTACCTGTGGCTCAAAGGAGTAGGGCGCTGGCCCCATATGCCGGAGGTGGCAGGTTCAAACCCAGCCCTGGCCAAAAACTGCAAAAAAAAAATAGCCAGGCGTTGTGGCAGGCGCCTGTAGTCCCAGCTACTCAGGAGAGAATCACCTAAGCCCAGGAGTTGGAGGTTATTGTGAGTTGTGATGCCACATCACTCTACCGAGGGCAATAAAGTGAGACTCTGTCTCTAAAAAAAAAAAAAAAAGGAAGAAGAAGCCAACCTGAGATGGCTACATGCTTGTGATCCCAACTCTGACATTCTGGGAAAGAGATAGCTATGGAGACAATGAAAAGATAAGCGGTTGCCAGGGGTTAGTGGGGAGGGTGGGACGAGCACAGGAGACATTTAGGGCAGGGAAACTTTTATGAGACCATAGTGGTGGACACGGGTCAATACCTGATATAAACGCTGGACTCCGGGCGATAATGACGTCACTGTAGGCTCATCTATTGTAGTAAACATACCACTCTGCTGCTGGGTTTTGATAGTGGGGAGGGTGGGAGCGAGGTGGAAATTCTCCGCACTTTCCACTCTATTTTGCTGTGAGCCTAAACTGCTCTTAAAAAATTAAGTTTATGAATTTAAAAGAAAGGGAAACAGTCACATGCTGAATGCTGCATGGGGGGGGGGGGTACGCCTAGAACACGTCCGCTAGAGTGGAGGCCGGAATACAGTGGCCGTCCCAGGTGTGGACGAGAAGCCACGTGCTTCGCCCCCTCCCTGCTCCCGCGTGCCTGGCTCCAGCTGCTGAGCCTGGTCTCCGCAAAGGGCAGCTGCGAAGGCCTCTCGTCTTCCCGTTTCCGCCAGGCCGCACCACAGGGCGCTCAGCCCATTCCTGAGCACTCAGGGCTCCGTTTCCTAGAGCCCCTTCCTGTTTAGGAGAGTAGGGAGTGGTGGCTGCTGTGAGACTTTCGAGGGCAGAGACGAGCAGGGCAGCATCCTTCATCCGGGCCGAGCACGGTTCCGCCTGACATGCGCCTTGCCACCAGAGTCTGCAACTGGATGAAAAGTAAATCCAGGAGGTGAGCGGTAGGGGAATGTATTTCCATCAGGGTCTCCTACGCTCGTCACCGCCCTGTGTGCTGTGGGGTGTTCAGCATCCTTGGCCTCTGTCCACGAGGGGCCAGTGGATGCCCCCACCCCCGTTTTGATAACCAAAAATGTCTCTAGGGACTGAATCAGTCCAGTTGAGAACCACTAGATTACACGTGTGGGTCTGTCTCACACACACGGACGTGCACGTCTTCGGCTGGTGTCTCTGATTGACGCTCCTGTGCCACGGCCAGCATCAGCCTCCTGGTACCTGCAATCACTGTGAAATAAGCTCCCAATCCTAGGCTGACGGCAGAGCCACCACAAACTCCCGCTGGGGCAGGTGACGGAGGAGGGGGCCCGGGTGGACGTCATTTCCTTCTTTAGTCGTGTCAGATAAGTGACTTCCCCTTGTCAGGCATGGGATGGGAGGCTGCTGGTGTTGTTCTTGCAAAAGACCCCTCATGGGAGCACAAGACCGAGGGACGAAAGCCCCTCATCATCCTTGTGGGACAGTTTATAGAGAAGGAGTTCTGACACCCCGCTGGGTCCCTCTGGGGACGGACCCGCACACAGTCATGCCTCCCCTCCACACAGATGTATGCTGGGCACTGGGGTAAGGTCCCTCTCTCTCCAAACGTGCTGGCTCTGTGGGGCCACAGACAGTAAATAGCAAGTCCCAGAAAAGCTGTGCAATGCCACGGAGCCCACAGGCAGCACAAAAGCCAGCGGCCCAGGAGTTAGGGGGTCTGCCCAGCGGAGGCCCCTGAGCTGGGATCCCCAGGAAGAGCTGTCCACTGGGCAGTTAGGGAGTATTCCAGGCAGGGGCAATGGCAGGAAGGTGGGCCAGACCTTGGAACTTTGAGGAAAGCCTCCAAAGACTTGTCTTTCCAGTTGGGAAGTGAGATGAGCAGACTGGAGTCAAACATGTAAAAGTCGAGACAGAGGCGACGGGAAGTCTCTGCCATGAGTGGCTTCTGCTGAGCGCGCAGGCTGCTTGGCAGTGAGTGGTCCTTGTCATCTTCACAACAGCTTGTTCGAGCCCTGGGAGTGGAGAGGCTGAAAACCTGACGTGGGGTTGCCCAGTGGTGCAACGCCAGCCAGCCAAGATTGCATACCAGACGGAATCCAGGACCCAAGTGGGCTGGGGCACTTGCCAGGAATGCAGTGTCCCAGGCTGACACCTCAGGGTTGTGTGGACAGGGCCCGGGAATCTGCATTGCAGCAAGCACTGGCTCCAGGCTTGGTTCCCCAGCAGGAAGTGCTTAGGAGGCTGTGGGTGAACCACGTTCCTTGGGTGGGTACAAACCTTTCCGCTCAAGAGCCCTGCATCTCTCAGAAGCCAGACTGAGTTGTGATTTTCCACTTGATGCGTGAGGTTGATTTCACTCGCAGACTACGGGATGAAAAGCCATGTAGGCAGATCACGGTAATGTCAGAATCTGGTGTCTGCTTGGCCAAGCGGTGTCACTAACAGGATTCACAGAGCCTTTGGGTGTTTGTAGAGCAGCGGCTGGGGTGGGAACCCAGAGGCTGCTCATTTGTGGGGGATGAATAATTTATATCTGTTTTCAGATGACTTATTCCCGCATCACAGATCCTGCAGCCAGCGATTGCGTGCTCTGGAGGCTGTTGATTAAGTGGCTTCAGCAGAAGTTGGCTTAAGCTCCCTGCCCTGGACCTTGTTTCCAGGCTGCAATGTGTAGACTGTTTAAGGGTGTCTGAGCTTCTTCACTCTGGGTGCTCTTCTTTTTCATCTTTGTGGGGAAACTGCCTCCCCTCCTCCTTGTCCTGTTCAGGAAGTGCGGTCCCAGAGCAGGAGCTGGCCCTGGGCTGCAGGTTGCCTGGTAGTTGGCATATCAACACCAATAGTACAGCGGGGGGCTGTCTCATAGGCAGGCCTTGTTTCCAGTTTTGCTGTGTGACAATCTGAAACCCACATAGGTCACAGTCACCCTTGAAAATCTCAGGTTCCACATGTACCAACCTCACCTCAGCCTAGGTTGCTCACCTGCCACCTCTTCAGTCTCTCTGACATTGACTATGACAAGTGCCACCCATCCCGCCCAGGCTGCTAAGCTGATCTTCCTCTAAGTCCATTGTTTGAGAGCCCTCCATGGCTCCCTATTGCCAATTGCGGCCTGAGCTCCTGTTCAAAGCCCTCTGTGAATGGGCTCAGTCCTTCGTCCCCAGCCCATCTCACATGGCCTCTTGCTCTCAGCTGCCGGCTCACTGATGCCTTGGTTTGTGTTTATTGAGTCCACCCTCCTCCACGTGCTACGTGCTGGCTTCGAGACGCAGGGAGCAAGACCAGCCCAGAGGGGCCAGGAGCGGCAGCAGACAGGTCACAGGCAGGTCCTCAGAGGTGGCTAGGACCCCGGGAAAGGAGGAAGGCAGTGTGAGAGTCTCTTTAATTTGCCCCTTTTGGTGAGACTGAGGCCCCAACCATAAGGGTCTGCAGGCCAAGACCGGGTACCTGGAGCGACTGTGGACGGTCATGCTGTAGACAGCTTGGCCAGGGCCCCTCTGCCGCCATCTGCCCCTTCCCAGCTCTCACAGACCCCACCCTTTGCCCTGCCTTGTATTTCCTCGGTTAATTACACTTAAATATTTAATTAGTACCGGTTTCCTCACTCCTTTATTGCTCCTGTGGGCATGGTTTCGTCTCTGGCATCCTGAGGGGCAGGGCATATAGCAGGCAGGTAGCCAGTGAGAAGAGCAGGGCTCGCAGGGCTCCTGGGCTTGGAGTTGGCTGGTCATGTGTGCCTGGGGCAAGGGACTCAGGGCCTCTGATGGGGCGACGGTCATTGCCTACTGTGGCCTGTGATGAGCCGTGTATGAATATGCCTGGCAAAGGGCCCATACTCAATGCTACCTTTAAATTTCATGCTAAGGTCTTCAGGATTCCATCCTCGGTGGCTCTCTCTGCAACTGGAGGAGGGGTCATACCTACTGTCAGAGGACGGAGCAGTCCCAGAAGAGAGGTGGCTGGCCTGGGGACACACAGCAGCACATCAGAGACCAGATCCAAGGGTTTTATGCACTTTCACATTGGCGGGTTCCCCTACACGCACACACACACACCATTTCTGGTCCTCTGAGGACCCACTGTCCCTGGGGCATCTGGGGTCAGCCCAGGGACAGCTGGCAGTGTGCTTGTGGGCAGACAGTGTTGATGGCACTTTCAAGACTGTGCTCCTGCTGGTTCTTCTCTCTCCTTCATTATCATTATGATTGAAACTTTTAGAGGGTTCAAAAGAGGTACTCAGAGAGGCTTGTGCCCCAGCTCACATGACAGGTGACCAACAGGTGACAAATGACCTGAAAGGGGCACTTATTCAGGTGCACCTTTTTGCACCTCTGCCCAGCAAATGAAATTGCCTGCCTTGCTCTGGGAGTTCTCTCTGGCCATACCTGGTTATGCTGGCCCCACCTGGCCACACTTGGCTGTGATCTTGGCTAAGACCCTTTCCTCTTGGGGCCTCTGTTTCCTCAACTATAAAACAAAAGGATTGGATAAAAATGGGTAGTTTTGCTTTTCTTTTTTTCTTCTTTGCAGTTGAACCTTTTCCCTCTTAAGTGAAAGTGTAGGTGGAGGTTTGTGTGCACAGAAGGTGAGCTGGCCCCCGGGGGTGGAGGGAGGCCGGGCTGCCTTTCTTCCCTGACCTCACAGGACCCTCAGTCTCCAGAGACAGTTGGGGGCTTCTGGCCTGGGGTTCTAAGGCCCCCTGCAAGAGTCTGAGACAGACAGTGGACAGTCGGCGTGTCTGTGGGCAGACACAGAACGTGCCGGATCAGGTTCCCATTTACTGTTCTCCTCCCCAGGGCCCGCTAGTGTTTCCCCTCTGGCTGCCTCATTGTTCTGGGGTTGGCAAAGCTCCCTTTTATTTTCTTCTTTCTGGAACAGGAGGCACCAAGACTCCTAGAGAAGACCCCCTCCAGAGCAGGCATCTGTGGCTCCTGGGCCAGGAGTTGGTGGCCTCGGGGAACTGTGGGATGGAGGCTTGGGAGGTTCCAAGAATTCTGTTAATGGGCAATGAGCTATTTTATTTTCTTTCCTGCCTAGGGAGGGTCATGAGCGAACAAACAAGTTTTCAGTCTGAAGGAAATGCAGCACCTTTGGGTACAGCCTGTCCCTATCCCACCCCTACTGTTGGGGGAGGCCTGGCAGGTCTCAAGATCTCACTCTGTGCTGCCCCAGTGTCTAGTGTTTTGTAGCACTCTTTGGTTTTCAGAGTTGTACAGTTATACTTAAAATAAAACTTTAACTCCTTCCCCAGTCCCTGAGCTCTGAGCAGAAAGGGAGGTCTGTGTCCCCAGAGCAGGTAAAAGAACCCCATCATGTCCACAGCAACCTGTCACAGCAGCCAGGACTAACAGACATCACATAGGCTCTGTGTCTGGCTTCTGTACTCAAACCTGTCTTTCTGAGCTTCCTTGCTGAGGTCGTTTGGGTTGCTCTATGGTATCCATTGTGTGACTATTCTGCCGTGCGTTTACCCCTCTCCTGCAGAAGGACAGGTGGGCTTCCAGGTGGGGTTGCACCAGTTGTGTGGCTAGGAGTATTCCTGCACCTATTTTTTGACGGACATATGTCCATTTTCTGCTGGACGTACACAAAGTTGCTTCACTTCTGGTTCATGGGACACGTGTATGGTGTTTGTTTGTTCGTTTATTTATTTATTTCACTTTGTTGCCCTAGGTAGAATGCCTTGGCATCAACCTCAAACTCAAAAAATAGCTTTTTTAAATTTTTAGTAAAGATGGGTCTCACTCTTGCTCAGGCTGGTCTGGAACTCCTGAGCCCAGGCAATTCACCCCCTGTCTCCCAAAGTGCTAGGATTACAGACATGCTTGGGCCTATGTGGTCACCTTTAGTCAATGGGCCAATCCTTTTTTCAAAGTGGTCCTGGCCCATAGGCCTTTTATTATGTGGAAGGAGTTCAAAAGCACTGGCCGTGACCTGGAAGCTGGAGGTACCAGGAGACACGGCACATCCCCTGAGGTCAGTGGCCTGGTGCTGGGCACTCGGCATGGCCACGTGGCACAGGGTGTAGCTCTGTGTCGTTTGACATAGTCTGTCTAGTGTTTCACCTTTGTGTGAAACTTGCAGCCTGGCTGGGTCTTTTTAAAGCATAATTGTAGAAGAATTCTGAAAAGTAGAGTGCTGGTCTTGGCTGGACTTCTTGGCTTCTGCTGTGTGCTCTGAGGCTGTTCCCAGCCCCAGTCCACCCTGGTGGCACCTGTAGGACACAGTCTCCTCTGTCATTCAGTTCCTTGAGTAGATCAGTGGAAGGAAATGCCTACACAGAGCAGTGGTGGGAAGTGTCTACGTGGCGGTATTCTTGGAGCAACTGCACTTATTACCTGGGGACTGAGGTAGAGTGAGTCATTTAAGAACCATAGTCACCTCTGAAATAGTCATAATCCAAAAACTATCCATCTTTGACTTCAGACCCCATTATAGATGTATTTTTTCCTTCCCTAAGGGACTCTGCTTCCTAGTTAAGTTGGATTTCAGAATATATTAAAATAATTTGTCATCTCTTGAGCACATGACTGCCTGGGTATGAGCGGAGAGGCCATTTCTGGTTTCGCCCAGAGAAGCCCGTGCCTGAAAGAGAAGTGGGAAGAACAAGCTTTTCTAGCTGCCTTTCTCAGGACTGGCCAGTGAGCGAGGAAGATGGGCACTTTCAGGGCTGGGCCACTGAGGAAGGGGACTGACCCAAGGAATGGCTGCAAAGTCATACATTGCTTAGGCCATGACCTGCAGTGCCCAGGGTGACAGTCTGGGCTCTTTCTGGAATTGAGCTGAAAGTTTCACCTTCGGAGGCTCTTTATGGACCATGGATGTGTTCTGAAGGACTAGGCTCCCACACCACGCTTAATGGGCTGGGTCACCACGTTGAATGCAAGGGGATCCAAGACCTTATGTCGGACTGCTCCCTGATGCTGGGCACACATCTGAGTGTACGCACTGGGTCAGGGACTTCTTGAAAGTGGGGATGACATTCCTTCCCCTGACACATGTGGGGGGCACTCAGCATGGGGGTGGAGTACACTCTGGGGGCTTCTCCAAGGCAGCTTTTATGGCTGAGTCCACAGCTTATTCCTGCAGGTTACAGCTCAGATTAGAGGCTGCCAGGTTCTCCCAGCCACCTAAGTTGTCACCTGCTCGTCCCTGTCTATGAGGGCTGACCAGTGCTGACACCTGTGTGTCCCCTGGCTGCAGGGCAGAGAAGCTCTGTGGTTTGTTCTCTTGCTGCTGTGGCGGGTAGGAGGAGATTGACTTAGATTCTTTTATTTTTTAACAGCCTTATGGAGATGTAATTCACATGCCATACAATCACCTGCTTATAGTATATAGTGTAAAGTGCACACTTCAGTGGTTTTTAGCGGTTTTCACACATACATGTGCAAACAGGACCACAGTCCGTTTTAGAATATTTTCATCGCCCAGGAAGGAAACCTCATACCCTTTTTCTACTCCCTCATCCCCAGCCCTATGAAAACACTCCTGTACTTTCTGTCTATCTGTTTCCTGTCCTGGGCATTTTATGTAAATGGACTCATACTCCATTGGTCCTTTGGGGTCTGGCTTGTCTCACTTGGCGGGAAGTTCTCCAGGCTCCTCTGTGTTGTAGCCCTTGTCAGTACTTCTCCACTCTTTATGACCAAATAATGTTCCATCGTATGAATGAGACACATTTACTTATCTTTGCGTCTGCTGATGGACAGTTGGGTTGTTTCCACCTTTTGGCTATTATGAATAATGCTGCTACAAACATTTGTGTACACAAGAAGATTTATCCCTATGTTTTTTTCACTTTCTTGATGATGCCCTTTGAAGCACAAGTTTCTAATTGCGGTGAAGTTCTGTTTATCTGTCTTTTGGTTGTTTGGGCTTTGGTGTCATAAGAATTCTTTGCCACATCCTGGATCATGAAGATTTATCCCTATGTTTTCTTTTGAGAGTTTTATACTTTTAGCTCTTACGTTTATGTCTCTGATCCATTTGAGTTCATTTCTGAGGTAGGAGTCCAGATCCAGCTGTATCAGCACCATTTATTGAAAAGATACTCTGGAGGCATCGCTCTACCAGAATTTAGGTTATATTACAAGTCCACAGTGATCAAAGCAGCACAGTAGTGGCACAATACCAATTCCAGTCTGGATACTTTCCATGTCTTTTTCTTGCCTAATTGCCCTAGTTAGAACCTTCAGTATGATTTTGAATACAAGAGGCAAGAGTAAGCATCCTTGTCTTATTCCTGATCTGAGAAGGAAAAGTTCCAATCTTTCACCATTAAATATGATGTTGGCTGAGATTTTTTAATAGATACCCTTTATCAGATTGAGGAAGTTCCCTTTTATTGCTAGTTTTTTGAGTGTTTTTTATCATGTAAGTGTGTTGGATATCGGTAAGTGCTTTTTCAGCAGTTATTGAGATGGACCTGTAACTTGTGTTTTTTGTGATATATAATCCTTTGTATGAGTTGTCGCATTTGGTGAGGATTTTTGTCCATATTTTATGTCCATATTCACAAAGGATATCGGTCTGCCATTTTGTTCTCTTGTAAAGTCTTTTTGTCATTTTGGTATCAAAATGAATTGGGAAGTATATGCACCTTTTTTACTTTCTGGAGAAGTCTTTGAAGAGTTAGTATGCTTTAAATGTTTGTAGAATTCAGCAGTGAAGCCATTTGGCCTGGGCTTTTCTTTGCGGGCAGTGTTTTGCTTACTAATTCTATCTCTTCCTCTGTTATAAGTCTTGTAAGTTGTTTATTTCTTTATATATATATATATATATATTTTTTTTTTTTTTTTTTGAGACAGAGTCTCACTATGTCACCCTCGGTAGAGTGCCATGGCGTCACAGATCACAGCAACCTCAAACTCTTGGGCTTAAGCGATTCTCTTGCCTCAGCTTCCTGAGCATCTAGGACCATGGGTGCCCACTACAACGCCCAGCTGTTTTTTGGTTGCAGTTGTCATTGTTGTTTAGCAGGCCCCAGGCCAGGGTCGAACCAACCAGCTTTGGTGTATGTGGCTGGCGCCCTTACTCATGATGAGCTATGAACGCTGAGCCAAGTTGTTTATTTCTTGAGTGAGTTTTGGTAGTTTGTCTTTTTCTAGTTGGCTTAAATCCCTGTTCTTCCAATCATAGTTGACATTTATTGAATTCTTCCTATAATACCAAGCATTTTTTGTGCATTTTTATTTAATCTTTACAAAACTTAATGAGCTAGGTGGTATAATTATCATTTCCATTTTTCAAATGAGGTTATGAAAGCAGAGAGGGGTTATAGAGCAGGTCAAGGTCATACAATTAGGAAATAGTCCAGCCGGGCCTCGAGCCGAGCAGTATGGCCACACCATAGCATTCTGTGCTCGCTGTTCTCTGCCGGCAGCTCTCCTGAGCCCCTGCTCAGGGCCAGCTCCTTGCCGGGAGCTGGAAGTAGAAGATCTGCTCCTGGCCTAAGGTGCTTGCCAAAGAACCCAAACCCAAGAGAGGGAGAGGTAGAGTGTCAGGAAGGGCCCCAGGAGGTGAAGTCTGAAAAGGGCCTTGAAGGTGGGCCCTTTTGAGTGTGCCCCCTACCTGGGGCTTCTGCCTTCTACTGCTCCAGTCTCCTGAGCATCAGCCTAAGGGCCTCACAGGGACACCACCCAGGCTGCACACGCCAGCTGTCAGGAGTTTGGAGCAGGGGAGCTGAGTTCAGCAGGGCTGTATGAATCTCTCAGGCCTCTGCACCGTGCTCTTGCAGAGCGGCAGAGGCATGACAATTTGTAAGACAATGGCTAGACAGAAATCAGGAGCAACCAGACATCACTCAATATAATTATTTCTGCACAATGACTTCTGCTCCTTGATTCTGTTTCGAGCATGACTATAATCTTTATCTGCCACTGAAAAGCTGGTGGCCAGGGAGCCCCTGTGGGTTAGTGATAGCGCCCGGAGGAAATTTACAATTTGAGTTAATGGAGTGAGTGTTCCCAAGCAGCCTGGAGCCAGTACCTTCAAGGTCTTGTGATCGGTGGGTCCTCCTCCTGCTAGGAAGCCTGGTGTCCAGTTGGCTGACCTCCTCTGAGGGTTCCACCCCGCCTGCTGGAAACTGAGAATGGCAGGGGTCACAGGGTGTGCCAGTGTCTCTCAGCAGCAAAGGCAAGACTGAACCAGAACTTGCCTTTTCCCCGCACTGAGCTCTCTCCTGAGCTGGTGGGTCTGTCAGTGGGATGGATGGGTGGAAGGTGCTTTTGGGTGGGCCTTGACAGCTGCCCCACGAGGCTGGAGATGGTGTGGCCTTTGTAGCCAGTGATGGACCTGCAGCCTAGAGTGGCTTCTGATGGTCCAATGTGCCCAGAGGGCATGCCCGCTGACAGCGAATGTTCACCTGCTCTGGCTTAGGGAGTCCCCTGACTTGAGGGAGTATTTGTCTCCTGCCTCACCTGGCCTCTTAAAAGCCCCCCCCATTTTTTGTTGCAGTTTGGCCAGGGCTGGGTTTGAACCCGCCACCCTCGGCACATGGGGCCGGCACCCTACTCACTGAGTCACAGGCGCCACCCTAAAAGCCTCTTTAATTAATAAGAGGACCTAGAAGGGATGGAGCATGGATTTAGGGATTTGTGTTTTGGGTGTCCCACTTCCCACTTAGCAGGCATGACCTGGGCTGATGTCCTGGAGTCATTTTCCCTTTTTCTTTCCCCCTACCTGAGGGTGGGTGTGAGCTCTCTCTGCCTGGGCGGTGAGAGGGTGGAATGATGAATCTATGACCTTGTACATTCTGCTGCTAGCTTCATTACCAGTTTTCCTCTTGACCTTGTGGAGGGCCCTTGACTCTGGTCACCTCTCAATTTCTCCTAATATCAAAGCTGGGCTCAGAGCTGTGAGATAACTTAGCTGAGATCATCACCTTGGAAGTGCCTTGAGAACATATGGGGACTGGGCGTGGTGGCTCACACCGGTAATCTCAGTACTCTGGGAGGCCGAGGCGGGTGGATTGCTTGAGTTCATTGGTTTGAAACCCAACTGAGCCACATAGAGACCTCATCTCTAAAAATAGCTAGTGTTGCAGTGGGCACCTGTAGTCACAGCTACTTGGGAGGCTGAGGCAAAAGAATCACTTGAGCCCAAGATTTATTGGTTGATGTGAGTGTCATAACACTTTACCAACAGTGACAAAATAAGACTCTATCTTAAAAAAATAAAAAAGAGAACAGAAAATATGGCATAAGACAGAGCACAGGGGTTTTTTCAGGGCAGTGAAACCATCTGTATGATGCTGTAGTGGTGGACACATGTCATTATGTGCCTGCACAGTGCATAGAAGGGACACCACCAAAAGTGACCCCTAAACTGGGGTTTGGGGGTAATGATGTGTCAAGGTGGATTCATTGGTGGTAACAAATATCCCACTCTTGTGGGTAACATTGATAATGGAGGAAGCTGTAGGGGGGAGGGTTGAGGTATATGAGAACTTTCTCTACTTCTCACTCAATTTTGCTGTGACCTTGAAACTGCCCTAAAAGTAATCTATTAAATATATATAGGGGCGGGCACAGTGGCTCACACCTGTAATCTTAGCACTCTGGAAGGCCGAAGTGGGTGGATTGCTTGAGCTTAGGAGTTCGAAACCAGCCTGAACAAGAGCAAGAGCCAATATTTACTAAAAACAGAAAAACTACCTGGGCATTGTGGTAGGTGCCTGTAGTCCCAGCTACTTGGGAGGCTGAGAGAAGAGGATCGCTTGAGCCCAAGTGTTTGAGGTTGTTGAAAGCTAAGATGCCACAGCCTCTACCCAGAGTGGTGAATTATGCATACGTACATGCAAGTATATGGAGATACTGTCTGAAAGCACAGTGGCCTACAGCGAGACTTTCCCTGGGAAGAGGTGCAGCCTCCACCCCCCCCCCCCCGCCCCCCGTCTGAAGTTCCAGCAGAGTTTGTATCTATAACTGGCCTGTCAAGTTCTATGTTCAACTCTGAGCAAGATACACCTTGCTTCTGATGATGGCCATGGTATGCATTTGGGGGCATTCATTTCTCAAACCCTGATTATGTATTGAGCGCCTGCTGTGTACAGGCCCTAGGCTAGGTGCCAGAAGCACAGAAATGAGGCAGACACATGCCTGACCTTGTGATGTCATGGTCAGTCAGTGGTTGTGCAGGAGGAGGGGAGACACACCCCCATTCTGCAGGAGCGAGGGGAGACCCGCAGGCACATTCCGGTGCACAAGCTTCTCGTAGCAGTGAGTGTACGCGAACCATGATCGCTGCTGCTCGGGGAGAGAGCCGCATGTTAGGGGAAATAACTGGGGGAGGGGGTTGCGGATGAGGAAGAGAAACGGGCTCTCAGGAGAAGAGGCTATTCTTGTTCCATCCTGGCTTTGCCCCTGAGCAAGTAATTAGCTTCTCTGAGCCTCAGTTTACCCCATTTGTAGAATGGGGTAGTAATTATGCCTATGGCTATTGTGAGGAGTAGACTGAGTTACCCAAACAAATGCATAGGGAGCTTTCTGTGCCGTGCACAGATGCTGAGACATCTGCCCCGGTGCTGGTGCTATACATTTCCTACTGGAGGCGGCAGGCTCGCAGGGGTCACCATCCATGTCTGGGGAGTGGGCAGAGATGGGGAGGTAGCCCGTTGGAGTTTTCCCTACACTGGGGTGTCTGGAATGCTTGTGTCAGAACAGCTGGAGGGGCAAAGGGAGGGAGTGGTGGGGCACCTGGGACACCAATAGCCTGAGTTCCTTCCTCAGTGGCCTGTTTTTTTTTGGTGACTGAATGTCAGGAATGCGTCCAGACCTTTCTTGGAGTACTCGCTCATGCCCTGCGTGGGGTAGGGAGACAGGCTGGGGCAACGTGGTCCTCTAAGAGGAGGCAGGATGTGGAGGGGACAAGAAACAAGGAGGCTGTGGGGCTAGAGGGACCCTGAAGGAGCCCGCCTGGCCAGGCCTGAGTGCACGATTCCACTGGACCTGTACGTGGCCCTGAAAGGGGCAGAAGCCTGGGTGAGGACACAGACCATGTCCGTGGTGGCCTGGATGATGCTATCAGCATTGAACCCAGATTTGCTGGCCTCACGACCACAGCCACACTCAGTTTCTACACCAGCTTTGTAATAACTGGTGACCCCAGGTGGGGGGTGGCCAGAGTCTCACCTGGAGGCTTCCCTGTTGGTGGTGGCAGCTCCCTCCTTGTGGGAGCATGTCCCGCTGTACTTCTCACTCAGTTTTGCTGTGACCTTATAAACTGCCCTAAAAGTTGTCTATTAAATATGTATAGGGCCGGGCACAGTCTTGCTCCATGATGGCTGGGCTGGTTCTGTACGCAGTGTGGAGCTCGCAAACTCTGCGGTCCCCTGACAAGCACAGTGGGAACAGGCAGAGGGAAGAGCGATGGGCTGTGGGCCAGGGCGTCATATCCGCGTGACCTGTCTGTCCTCTCTTCCAGGGGCATGGTCTAGTGGCCCAGGCAAGGACGTGGAACCAGTCCCTGGAGGTTCTGACCTGCTCCGTCTTGTCCTCCGCTTGGTCTCGGGTAAGTGACTCCTGGAGCCCAACTAGCCAGAGGTGTGTAAGGACCGAGGATGGGAGGGGTGGCCTCTGTCACGCTATGGGATCTGAGTGGAAAGAGAGAGAAGATGAGACTGGGGCAGCTGCAGCACCCCAAGGACAGCGTATGAGGTGCAGAGCGCATATGCCAGCGCCGGTGTCTGTGGCCCTCAGTAGACCCCAGCACCACACATGGTGTTTCCAGGGCACTGCACTCCCTGCCCGCTGGCCACCCTGTGACCTGAGAAGTCTACATCCTGTGGGTGGGGTGGTGTTCCTGCCTCGGTCTTCCTGAGAGAGGGGGTTTCCCGCTGCCTTGTCCCTTCTCCAAGGGACCTCAGAGTGGCCTCTGGGCTGGGAGGAGACACCAGGCAGGGCTGTGCTTCAGGGTACAGGATTCCAAGTGTGTCTTTGGTTCCCCACCCCCCAAAGACAACAGACACAACTGCATGTGCAAGGTATTGCTTGTGCTCGTGTGGTCTCTTCCACCAGTCCCAGAACTGGGAAGTGGGAGAACATCTGCTCTGTGCTACTGGGATGTCACCTGTATACAGTGTCCCAGCCCAGGGCCCACAGTCAGCTCAGGAGCACAGAGGCACCTGCCGGGGACTGGTAGCTGTGTCAAGTGCTGCAGCTGGTGGAGGGGCTGGAGGAAGAGGGAGGGGAGGGCCTTGGTGTGTCTTCCCTGCAGCCCAGGCGTTACAGTGCATACCACCACCGAGAGAGGGGGGACGGGCGGTTAGGAGAGGACGTGGTGGGGCAGGTGATGGCCTGTGGAGGGCCCTCCTCTGTCTCCGCACTTGGTAATGGAGAAGCAGTTCTTGCATGTTAAGGCCATAGGTCTCAGCCTCCTCCCCAAGCTTCCCTGTCCTTGTCCCCAGGCTGTCGAACGTTCTCTCACTCGTTGTGTACTTACTGAGCACCTGCTCTTTGTTGGACGAGCTTCCAGGCTCTGGGCTTCTAGTGATGAACACACCAGAATACAGCCTGGCCCCAGGGATTAGGGTTAGGGTTAGGGGTGTTCTAGCAGAGGAAGACAGACGATGCTATAACTTACAGGAGAAGCCAAGCCAGAAAGGGGGTAGAAGATGTGTGCTGGGGCTTCAGTTTGGGGTAGAGGACCTAGGGAGGCTGGGAGCGAGCATGTTTGTGTCATGCTGGAGAGCAGCCAGTGCAAAGGGCCTGTGGCATTGAGGAGCAGCAGAAAGATCAGTAAGGCCAGAGGGTATAGGCAGGGAGGGACGAGGAGGGGCACGAGCTCAGACAGGTGGGGGGAGGCATAGCTGAGAGCTGTGACACTTGAAACACAGATAAGTGAGGAAAACAGGTGTGAGCAGCATCTCCATGTAGCCAAAATCCCACGGTCCAGCAGACCTCCTGGGTCCTTTAATAGTGACCTCCCCTCATGGGTTCAAAAGATAATTGTTTTTAGAACATTTGTTTAGCCAATGATTTTTCTGGGAGATATTAGACTATTGGGGGCGTGGAGATTTGGGGATCTACAAAAACAGAGCCAGGAGACCCTGGCCTGGGCTGGCCTCCCCCGTCTGCTGGTCCCAGGTAGGCATCTTTGAGAGCCATCCACACTGGCTTTCTGGAAATGGGCCCCTCTGTGCACGTTCAAGATCATGGGGCAGGGCACCAGAGGGGGAAATCCTCTTGCGTCGTATGTCAAGGGCTATTTTTAGGGTGAGTTGGGATGACTTTGCTGTGTCACTTCCTGTGGTCATCCCTCCAGCCCTCAACCCTAGTGTCATATCCCGAGCACGTACATGCTCACACACACGTGCACACCTACTTCCCCTCTGCAGGCAAGTGTGACTGAGCTTGGCGTTCTCATCTGCCATAAACCCAGTGAAGGGACAGAGCCATTGTCCTGGCCCCACTGCAGGACCTCGGGCACCTGGTGGGGAATCCCGGCCTGTCAGCATCTCCTGAACATCTGCTCTGGGTCTGGTTCTGTGTGAAGTGCAGTTCAGGTCCCATGTGAATGACACCCAGGCAGGGAACCCACCTAGTTGGGGGATGACAGGTGGAGGTAAAGGAAGGGCGGCTTAGGTGGCCACTGTTTAGTGTCACATGGGGGGGCTCCACGAACTTGCTGCCTATTGTTGCATTTGACCAGGTCCCAGCCCACCCCAGCTGCCCCATCCCATGTCACTGGCCTCTTTAGGTGGCATCTGTCTTTACTCTCCTTCCTGAGGCATCCAGCACTGCCCCAGCCATGTGACCCAGGGTTCTGGGACAGCCCAGACTTCACTCTTCCCTCCTGTTGACCCTCTTTTAGCTCCTGCCTGCAAATTTTGTAGCTTAGAAGCCATCACTGGGCTCATAGAGGGTCTTAGGAAGTATTTGCTTTGTTGGTGGCTCCCAGGCCCCGAGAGGGTCCCCAGGAAGCTGACTCTTTCACAGAAGTTAGAGTATTAGAGTATCTGAAAGCAGCTGATGGAAAATTCAGGGATGTGTGTGGGGCCAGGAAGGTAGGCTCTCAGAGCACACAGAACAGCGGACAGCGCCCTGGGGGCCAGAGACCTGCTGTGCAAGGGCGGGACCTGTGGAGGATTTGGAGCGGTCTAGAAGGCATGCCCACCTCTCGGACCTTGTCTTTCTCTCCCTCCCTCCCCACCTTCCTTCCTTCCTCTCATCAGACAATCACTGTGCACTTCCTGTGTTTCAGGCGCCATGCTAATAATTGGTTATGGGATTAATCCTAACTGCACTCTGGGTAAACAAAATTCAACTCTGTGTCCTTAGGGAAAAGGTCAGGAAAGTACTAGCGCCAGCCTGGAAGCTCTAGGACCTGAGTCTGCTGTTGGTCTTGAAGCGCCACCTCCCTCTGCCACCGGCACCCAGGCACCATGCCTGACTCAGTCGGGCCTGAATTGGGTGGAGAAGGAAGTGAGGAAGGCCTTCCCTACCAGACTATAAATGCTTTGAGGGTGTCTTCTACTGCTGTGTCTCCCCAACACTTAGTTCTGTGGTTTGCACTTAGCAGGTGCTCAGCTAATGTGTGCTGATTAGTGGAAAATCTGTGTGTGGGTGGGCACATCGCCCCATCTCTCCCTGCAGAATCTGCAGCTTCTGGGTGTTGTAATTTAAAGAGTAAAGTTGGCAAAGGGCCGCTTTTGTGAGCTGTCCTCTCTCCTGATTATAAACACACTCACTAATGACAGGTCCACACGGCAGCCCTCGGGCCACCAAGGGGCAGCTGGCAGTCCATTCCTGTGCGTAGCAGGCTGATGCCATTTTATTGAGAATGACTTACTGTTTTTATTTTTCCCCGGAGACATTAAACATGAATGAGACAGCACATGAGATGATTCACTGGAGGTTTTCTTCCAAGTTTAAAAAAGCAATAAGAAGGCTCAGTGCCTGTGGCTCAAGTGGCTAAGGCGCCAGCCACGTAGGCAGGTTCGAATCCAGCCCGGGCCCGCCGAACAACAATGGTGGCTGCAACCAAAAAATGGCCGGGCGTTGTGATGGGCGCCTGTGGTCCCAGCTGCTTGGGAGGCGGAGGCAGGAGACTCGCTTGGCCCAGGAATTGGAGGTTGCTGTGAGCTGTGATGCCATGGCACTCTATCCAGGGTGACAGCTTGAGGCTCTGTCCAGAAAAAAAAAAGCAATAAGAAGTAATTTGGGGACTGGCGGGCTGCGCTGTGAGTAGATCTCAGGCAGGGATCTGCTGGAGGCCTCCCCCATGGGCCTGGCAGTGGGCACAGCGTGGCAGCGTGCACAAAACCCAGGGGTGGGCACACGTGTCTTGCAAACACTTCTACAGTCTAACATTTATAATGATTCTTCTCTCAGACGTTTTCTACTCAAGATATATTAGAATCAGGCCAAACCTTATTCACTGGGGCACATAAATTTAAAATTTGGAATTATTAAATAGTTCATTTGAGGTTCATGAGCTGAGAATTTAGTCATCTCAAGCAGACGCCTGGCAGAAATTCAGCTTTCTGCCATCTCTGGGGACATGAGCTGGGCAAATGGATCTGCCAGACAAGACCCCAGGGAGGAGGCAGTAATTCCTAGTTCAGTGGGCAGACCTCTCTGTGGCTGAGAAAGCTCCTCTGAGGATACACTCCAGCTAGAATGTACCATGGGGACCACGTTGTCCAAACCCATATTTTACCAAAGAGGAAAGTAAGAGCTTTCCTGTGGCTTATGCACAAGTGCCCCAGTCCTCTGAAGTTGAAAATGACAGATATGTAATAACAGAGTTCTTATCCGCTCTTCACAAATTCCCACTCTTCCTAGTCCTCACTCTGCCCCAGGTAAAGAATTCAGAGGCAACTTCTCATGTATTTTTTGCCTAAGATTTTATAAATGTCAACTGCCTTTCGAGTAACGGGTCTGAATTCTTAGGGTTTGGTAGTATTTATTCTTCCTTGCCATAGTCGCCTCTCCTCCCCACACCCTACATTTGTTATCTGTCCATGTGTCCCATACGCTTCTATGTTGTTTGTTGTTAGTTCATCCATTGCCCGTGAAGTTTCCTGGAGAGGTGACAGATCCAGAGCCGTGTGGCAAGAATGGGGTCCTTGCTGGTGGTGGTCTCCCCAGAGGTTGGGCCTAGGTCATTGATGCCTAGGTGTCTGAGGGGCTCCTGAACCCCGGAATAACATCTCGAGGCTGGGAGGAGCACCCCCATCAGCCCACATGTTCCCCCCATCTTCCTCCAGCCATGCCCTCTGGCCCCCATCACCCTGAGGTTTCCTCCTGGAGGGCCCTCCTGCCTCCATTCTCTGGGCATGGGTTTTCCCAACCCACCTGGACTCAGGTATTGGCCCTAGAGCCGTCTGTGCACCTTTGGGTCCTAGTGTATGGGGCTGTGTATAGGTGTAGCAGTGGAATGAATGAACAGATGGGAGATGTGGCTGGTGTGATTTTTCTCTAAGAATATAAAATTCCCAGGACTGAAATTCTGGTCATTGTATACTGGATGTGTTGGGAAGGCCTTCATTCTGACAGTATCCCTCTCTTGGTCTGGGCTCCCATTGGGAGCCAGAGAAGGGATTAAGGCCTTTGGTGTATACGTGTGTCTGTGTGTGTGGGTGTGGGCGGCGATGGGTATGGCATGGGGATATGTGTGGTGTGTGTGGCTATGTGTGTACACACATGATGTCCCCAGATCCTCTCACTATACTGGGCATGCCCTGAGCAAGTTCCAGACCATCTCCTCCAGCATCTGCAAGACCCGCCACCCTTCAGGAAACCTGGCCTATGTGTGCAAGCAGGACTTTGCATTCCCTTTCAAATGGAGCCAAACTATAGCCAGGCGTTGTGGCAGGCGCCTGTAGTCTCAGCTACTTGGGAGGCTGAGGCAAGAGAAACACCTAAGCCCAGCAGTTGGAGGTTGCTGTGAGCTGTGATGCCACAGCACTCTACCCAGGGCAACATAGTGAGAGTCTGTCTCAAAAAACAAAACAAAACAAGCCAAACCAGTCAGCAGCCACAGTCCCCAGGAGACATCCTGCCCCAAGAGACTTGACCTTCACGCATGTGGTACACCCAGCCCTCTGGCTCCGGCCCAGCAGGTGCTGAGCAGCCCCCACAGTCTCAGGCCCTTTGCTGGTTCCAGGGCTGGAGCCAGAGTGGGTGCTGGGGGCTCCCTACTTCTGCCCTATGCCCGCATTTTCTCTTTGAAGAATAGGAGCTGGAATTTCACTGACCCCACCCAGCTGAATGTGTCCGGGTCACTGTGGCCCCAGGCCCAAGGATGCCTGGCAAGAAGGGTCTGCTGGGAAGTGCAGGGAACCCGGAGAGCCCAGGCTGCGGCCTGCAGCTGCCCAGCCTGGCTGAGCTTGGTGTCTGATAAATCTCCTCTCCTTCATCACCAGGCCATGCTCTACTGTGCTTCGGCGTCCTCTCAGGGCTTCCCTTTCCCTTGATCTTCCAAGCCATGCTGTGAGCCCAGCAGGCAGCGACTGTCATTTCCATGTTATAGTCAAGGAAGCTGAAGCCTTCGGAAGTGAGGAGACAGCAGGTCCCAGCCCATCCTAGAGAGGGGAGGCAGGGGTCTGTCTGGCCGTGACATCCTTGTGCAATGCTGGCCCCTCAGATAAACTGACACCCTGACTATGGCCCCCAAAGCTGGAGTTGTGGTCCCATTTTCCAGAGGGGCAGACAGGCATGGTCTGGGGGATTGAAACCGAGAACTTCAGCATAGCCCAGCCCAGCACTGCAGGGAGAGCTCCCGTCCCGCCTTGTTCCCCCAGCAGCTACTGGCCCCTGGCCAAGGCAAACTGAGTCACAGAGTGAGCAGATCTAGCCCTTTGATCTCATTTTGCTCCTCTGGGAAAGGGCCGTTGCTTACCCCTGGCCTGGAGCGGCAAAGTGGAATTGCAGGCCTGATTGTGCCACCTGACATGTGGCTCTTCCCTCCTGGCCCTGGTGCAGCGTTTGAGTCATTGGCAGCTGGCAGGGGAAGCCCAGAAGAATGTGCTCAGGACACCTCAGAGCTGCAGGCCCAGTCACCAGAGTCATAAGTACAGGGGAGCCGCAGTGGGGCCCCTGCTGGGGAGCGCTCTGCTGGCCCTGTCCCACCCAGCGCTGACCACATGAGGTGTCATATCTGGGGGGCTGGAGAGAGGGCCTCTGAGCTCACCATCTGTCTCCAGCCTTCTGTGCCTCTTAAATTTCCTTCAAAAGAGCAGGTGGCTTGTGGTGTGCTGTGGGTCCCTGAGTTGAGTGACTCAGGTGTTTACTTGCTTCATCTCTGGAGTTTTTGTTGTATGGATGAACGGTAACAGAGTCCTGAACCCTCTACTATTTAAGCCCTAGTTGAGTCGTCTGGAGTGCTTCTACCGAGCGCTGCCCTTTGGTGGGGAGGGTGGGTGTTACCAGCACCCCCCCGCACCCCCCCCCCCCCAGGTCAGCTCCTTGTTGCTACCAAGCAGCCGTGCTCCATGCCGACCATCTAGCCTCTGTGATGCGGGGCACTGCTGCTCCTGGTTGTGTGTTTTGAGTGCTACAGGACACAGTACTGTTTGTGTCTCTGTACCCCGCACATGCTGTGCCCTTGGTCCGCCCCTCCTGCAGAGCTCAGACCTCACCTCTGTCACAGCCCAGCCGACTGTGCTGCCCTGAGCTCCTGGGCCCACATGAATCTCTTTAGCTGCATTACCCCTGCTTCACGGACATGTGTGGGGCAGCGGGCACTTCACGGGGCACCAGAAAGAGCCTCTGTCTCATCATTTAGGTGTCCCCATGCTCAGCATGAAACTGACTCTTGGAAACCCCAAGGTGTGAGTGAGAGAACAACGCGGACCCTTGGCTCTGGGTGGGGTAGAGACAGTCCCAGGCCCTGTGGCCAGGACTAGACACCTGGCTCCGCCCAGCACAGGTGCTGCGTGGCTGCCCTTGCCTGGCGTCCGGCACCCTCCCCTTCTGTAGAAACCTGCAAGTCTCCTGCGGGTAGGTGCAGGGGCTGGTTTCGCTTTAAGAGAAATCCCAGGGTGTCGGCTTTGGTCCTGCCTCTGAGTTTCCTTTTCCTATTCATTAGGAGGTTCTGTAAGGGAAAGGACCCTTCTCTTGGGTGTTTCCTTTTCCTGTCCCTTTCTCAGTTTCTCCATCAGGGATGCAGCTCAAGGGCTCCTCCCCCAAAGGCTCCAGTTCTACTGAAGTCAGCTCTAAAATGAGGTATGGCACCAGCCAAGTGAATGATCTTGCTGGAGAGGGGCCACAACCTCCCCCCCCAATCTCCCCCACTGGGTGGGGACCAAAGAGCTAAATTTTACAGGGGAGGAGGGACATAGGCACCAGCTTGGTGACTGGACCCCCAGTCTGTCACTTCTCTGCTCTGCTGCAGCTGTTTCCACACCAGAAAACGGATGGCCAGGACACCAGGTCTTGGTGCAAGAGGCACTTTGCCATCCTAACCCCCACCTTCCTGTGGCTTCCCTAATATAACAAGAGGCGCAAATGTCACGGCAAGAACGATCCTAGAAGAAAACCCTTTGCCTATTCTTTTGTTCATTCACTCGGGCACTGTGCTAGCCCCTTGGAATACACAGGCTTGATTCAAATGTATTTATTCCAGGCCCTGTTCGGGGCACTGTAGGGTCGCAGCAGTGAACAAAAGGAGGCAGCCAGTCCATAAATGCTTAAACCTCGTGCCAGGTAGTAGGGACTGCTGCAGAAAAGGGCAGGGCAAGGGACCAGAGCCTGAGGTGGATGCTTCCGAGATGGGTCTTCAAGAAGACTTCCCCCAGAAGACCACTGAGCAAAGACACAAACACGGAAGGAGTGAGTCTCTCAGATAACCAGAGGAAGAAAGAGCAGGGAGTACAAAGGCCCTGAGGATATAATATGCTTATTGGGTTCCTAGACTTTGATGAATGAGGTATACTCTTTAGTGTACAGTCTAATGAAGGAAAAAGACAAGCAAATGATGTAATAAAATTTGAGGTCATAATAGAAATAACTGAAAAACACTGGAATGCAGAGGGAACAGCAATTGTAGAGGGCTGGACATGCATCCCAAAGGAGTGACATGTGCATAGGGCTTTGGTGGATGAGTAGGAGTTCGCTGGGAGGCTGAGGTGAGCATACGACTTGGATGAACTCATATTTGCAGAGGCTCAAGGGGTGAAGGGAGAGCCACCCACACATTCCTCTTCCTGTTGCCATAGCAAGGAAAGAACATGAAAGAACAGTCTTTGGGGGATTTCCCTTTTCTTCTCTTTACTTCTTCCTTTTCCTGGTCTCACTTCCGGCATTTCCACCTTGGGAGAGTGGAAAGTATGGGTGGTCAAGAGAGAAAGGGGATTTCATGCCTCGCTGTGTCTGCCTCCCTGCCTCTTTCTTTCTCTTGTGTGTGTGTGTGTTTAAAGACTTTGGGGAGTCCTGGGGATTTTAAGCTGGGAGGCGTAGTGCAAAAATCAGGCAGGTTTCTGTTGGATTTCTCAACAACAGGTTGCTGGAGCCAATCCAGTGGGCAAAAGACTGAGATGCAAGAGGTTTCAGGAAGACCTCAGGAAAGAGGCTGGAGGTCAGTAGGTTGAATGTGAATGTGGGCACGCCCTGGAACTGTCTGCCTCCAGCTATGACAAACCTCTTCTTTCCCCATACCTGGGCAGGGTTGGCTGTCCTAGCTCTGAAGAGGGGGAGGAACACCCCCCCCCACTGCCTCTCCCCCTCAGCCTCACCCCTTAGCTGGGGTCAGCCTGGGGTTCTTGCCGCAGCTGGCCTCTGGCAGAGTTCCCAAGTTAGCCCTGCCAGTTGAAATAGAAATAAACACACAGGTACTTGTGAAATGCAAACACCATTATCTTTCATTCAAGGACACCAAGGAGGGAGACAATCAAAGGATACCCACAAAGTGCTAATGAGCTTGAAAAGGGTCCCAGTTAGGTAGCTCCAGAGCCAGAGCCCCTGGTCTCACCCACTGAACACCACCTCTACCTAGCACCTTCCACTAATGCGACCACACACGTGTAATTTTAATTTTTCCTGTAGTCACATTGAAAAAGTAAAAAGAAGCAGGTGATGACTTGGCGCCTGTGGCTCAGTGGGCTAAGGCGCCAGCCATGTAAACCTGAGCTGGCGGATTCGAATCCAGCCTGGGCCTGCCAACCAACAATGACGGCTGCAACCCAAACAAAAAAAAAAAATAGCCAGGTGTTGTGGTGGGCGCCTGTAGTCCCAGCTACTTGGGAGGCAGAGGCAGGAGACTCGCTTGAGCCCAGGAATTGGAGGTTGCTGTGAGCTGTAATGCCATGACTCTCTACCCAGGGCGACAGCTTGAGGCTCTGTCTCAAAACAAACAAAAAAAAGAAGCAGGTGAGATTAAAAACTTGTTTGATCTGGCGGTGGCTGTGGCTCATCGAGTAGGGTGCCGGCCCCAAATACCGAAGGTGGCAGGTTCAAACCCGGCCTCGGCCAACCTGCAAAACAAAAATAGCCAGGCGTTGTGGTGAGCGCCTGTAGTCCCAGCTGTTTGGGAGGC
>CAUYON010067603.1:0-30452 GCA_963573935.1 Arctocebus calabarensis | reverse complement strand
GCTGGATATTATCAAAAGCTTTTTCTGCATCAATTGAGAGAATCATACGGTCTTTATTTTTTAATTTGTTTATGTGCTGATTTACATTTATAGATTTACATATATTGAACTTGCCTTAAGACCCTGGTATAAAGCCCACTTGGTCATTCAAGTGATTCTTTTGCCTTAGTTTCCCAAGTAGCTGGGACTACAGGTGCCTGCCACAAAGCCTGGCCAGTTTTTGGTTGCAGTTGTCATTGTTGTTTTGCATGCCTGGGCTGGGCTCAAGCCTGTCAGCTTCAGTGTATGTGGCCAGTGCCCTACTCACTGAGCTGCAGGCACTGAGCAATTATGTGGGCTAATCATACTGGTGCTTCAACTTTTTGTAGACTTTTTTCTTCAGTAAGCCTTAATTTGATGCCCCTCCTCCATTTTCCTAAATCCTTTCTGAAATTATAAATTTGACCTGTGCCTTGATCAACTATTTAACACATCTGCTTCCCCTACTAAACTGTAAATACCCTGAGGGGCCAGGAATTCTTGATGATGGCATCCCTGGTGCCCAACATAGTGACCAGCATTCAGTAGGAGCAGCTGTAATTAGGTAGACCTGCATTTGCATCCAGCTCTGTAATTTACTAGCTCTGTGACTTTGGGAAAGTTATTTCACCTCCTGAGTCTTCAGTTTCATGCTCTATTATACAGGCATCATGATACTCACTACATGGTGATGTGAAGAGGATGCAGTGAAATAACTCTGCATGAATACAGTGCTATAACACATGTGAAGACCTTTCGTTATCTTACTTGCTCCTCATTAGAGATATAGGGCAAGTATTATAAGCTCTATTTTCCATAAGAACCAACAAATGTCCAGATAAATGAAAGTGAATTTTCATGGGTTTCAGCATAAATGAGTGGCAGAGCCAGGACCCAAATCTAAACCACCCAGTTTGGAAGCTTGCTGTCTACTTGGAAAGAGGAAAGGACATGACTCTAGAGCTCTTGGCTCCTAAGTCAACATGTGAATGTTGTGCACTGCCCTAAGAGAAGACTGGCACCCCTTGAAGAGCATGATTTGCCCCATGGAAGGAAATAAGAGGGCTGCTCCCCTTTCCCTCCAGTTCCCCTTAACCCAGGGCATCTTTGCTACATCAATTTCTCAGAGAGCAGGAGGCAATCCCTCAATGTTTGAGGTTGGAAGGAAGAAATAAGAACTTTCCTCCACACAAGAGCTTTCTTCTGTCAGGAACAGCTGCAGGCTAGACCTGTCTGTGGAGTCATCCCAAGAGGGAACATGAGTGTGGGAACTGCTACACATAATACCTACTGTTTTCTAGCCACTTTCTCATGTTTCCATTAATTCAGATAACAAATATTTACTAAGTATTATTTGCTAGGTGCTATGTTGAATGCTGGGGATGCATTGATGAATGAGATCAGAGGGAGAGGACACAGATGGCAAATAGGTGATAACTGTAAAGAACATATGGTAGTCTTAACATTTCATTGATGTGTAAACTGGGTCTCAGAGAGGAGATTTAAATTTCTCACATCACACGGCAAGTGCTGGAATCCAAAATACAGATTTGTTCAACTTTAAACTTGTTACCTTTTCCCTTACATTTTCCTACCTCTCAATCTGCTGCCTTCAAATTATTTCCCTTACCGACTAGTCTCAGTGATAAAAATGTCAAAATTACAGATATACTCATTTGGAATTATACTTGCTTCTCCAATAATTCCCTATTAAAATGTCAAGGTGCCATTCTTTATGGGCTAATATTAGGATTTCTCAGTTTATCGGTTTTCATCTATCAGTCACCTAGCAGAAAAGAGGGCAACAGGTACCAGTTGGTGAGTTCTGATGGAGGACAGAGAAGGGAGGAGGAAAGGCATAGTAGATGAAATGAAGGCTTAAATGTACTAGAATAGTGGTTCTCAACCTGTGGGTTTTGACTCCTTTTTAACAGTGAAAATACACTGCAGCATTAGGAAGGTTGAGAACCACTGTGCTAGAAGGAAATATGGATTAATATTTTTATTTTATTTTTTATTAAATCATAACTTTGTACATTGATGCATTTATGGGTTTCAGTGTACTGCTTTGATATACAGTGTGAAATGCTTACATTCAACTAAGTAACACATCCATCACAATTATATTTGTTTCTTAACAGTTTTGAAATGTACCATTGCATCATGCACATTAGGTGAGGTCACCACAAATACTCTCCCTCCTCACATATCCCCCTCCCTCCCCTCTCTCTCCTATTCTCTTCTACTTTCTGGACTATAGCTATGTTTTGCCATTCATATGAGCGTGTAGGTGATTATATATTGATTTCATAGTAGTATTGAGTACATTAGATGCTTTTTTCCCCATTCTTGAGATACTTTACTAAGAAGAATATGTTCCAGCTCCATCCAGGTAAACATAAAAGATGTGAAGTCTCCATCTTTTTATGGCTGCATTGTATTCCATGGCATACATATACCACAATTTGTTAATCCATTTGTGGGTAGATGGGCAATTGGGCTGTTTCCATGTCTTGGCTATTATGAATTGGGCTGCATTCTGGTGCAAATGTCTTTGTTGTAAAATAATGTTTGATTATTTGGGTATATACCTGGTAGAGGAATTGCAGGATCAAATGGTAGGTCTACTTTTAGTTCCTTAAGTGTTCTACAAACTTCTTTCCAAAATGGTTGTATTATCTTTCATTCCCACCAGCAGTGTAGAAGCATTGCCTTCTCTCCGCATCCACACCCACATCTGTAGTTTGGGGATTTTGTAATGTGGGCTAATCTTACTGAAGTTAGATGATATCTCAAAGTGGTTTAATTTGCATTTCTCTGATGATGAAGGATGATGAGCATTTTTTCATGTATTCATAGGCCATGAGCCTGTCTTTATCAGAGCAGTTTCTGTTCAGATCTCTTACCCACAAAAAATCAGGTTATTTATTCTTTTCTTATTGATTAATTTGAGTTCTCTGTAGATTCTAGTTATCAGACCTTTGTCGGAAGCATGACCTGCAAAAATCTTCTCACATTCTGAAGGTTGTCTGTTTCCTTTACTTACTGCACTCTTGACTGTGCAAGTTTGATCAGATCCCAGAAATGTATTTTTGATGTTGCTTCAATTGCCTGGGGGTTCCTCCTCATAAACTATTTTCCCAGGTCAGTTTATTCAAGTATTTCCCCCACATTCTCTTCTCATGTTTTTCGAGTTTCATGTCTTAAGTTTAAATCTTTTATCCAATGAGAAACAATTTTTGTTAATGGTGAACGGTGTGGGTCCAGTTTCAGTCTTCTACAGGACTCCAGCGAGTTCACCCAGCACCATTTGTTAAATAGGGAGTCTTTCCCTTAATTTAAGTTTTTGATAGTCTCATTGAAGATCAAATGACGATAAGTAGCTTGGTTCATCTATTGGTTCTCTATTCTGTTGCATAAATTTAACTCTCTTTTTTTGTGCCAATACCATGCTGTTTTAATCGCTATAGATTTATAGTATAGCCTGAAGTCTGGTAACATTATTCCTCCTGATTTGTTCTTATTTATGAGTGATATATTTGCTGTTTGAGGTTTTTTATGATTCCATATAAAACAAAGTACCATTTTTTTCAAGTTCTTTAAAGTATAACAATGGTGCTTTAATAGGGATTGCATTAAATCTCTACATTGCTTTGGGTAGTATAGACATTTTAACAATGTTGACTCTTTCCAGTCATGAGCATGGTATTTTTTCCATTTGTTAACATATTCAACTATTTCTCTTCTCAGACTTTCATAGTTCTCTTTATAGAGGTCTTTCACATCCTTTGTTAGGTAAATTCTCAGATATTTCATCTTCTTTGGAACTATTGTAAAAGGAATAGAATTCTTGATTGTTTTTTCAGCTTTACTATTGTTTGCATGTATGAAAGCTAAGTATTGATTTTGTATCCTAAGACACTGCTGTATTGCTTTATCACTTCTAAGAGTTTTGATGTTGAGTCCTTGGGATTTTCCAGATATAGAATTATATCATCAGTGAAGAGTGAGAGTTTGATCTCCTCTGACCCTATTTGGATACACTTGATTGCCCTTCTCTTGTGAAGGCTAAGACTTCCGTTACTATGTTGAATAGCAGTGGAGACAGTGGGCATCCTTGCCTGATTCCTAATCTGAGTGGAAGTGTTTTCAATTTTACACCATTCAATATGATATTGGCTCTGGGTTTGCTGTAGATGGCTGCTATTAGTTTAAGAAATGTCCCTTCTATACCTGTTTTCTTAACTGTTCTGATCATAAAAGGATGCTGGATATTATCAAAGGCTTTTTCTGAATCAATTGAGAGAATCATATGGTCTTTATCTTTTATTTTATTGATGTGATGTATTATATTTATAGATTTGTGTATGTTGAACCAACCCTGTAACCCTGGAATAAAACCAACTTGATCATGGTGCATAATTTTTTGGATGCGTTATTGATTTCTATTTGTTAAGATCTTATTAAACATATTTGCATTGATATTCATTAATGATATTGGTCTATAATTTTCTTTCTTTGCTGGATCTTTTCCTGGTTTGGGTATCAGGGTAATATTTGCTTCATGGAATGTGTTGGGACGGATTCCTTCTTTTTCTGCTTTGGAAAAGGTTATGTAATATAGGTACTAATTCCTTTTGAAAGGTTTGATAGAATTTGGATGTGAAACCATCTGGTCCCAGACTTTTATTATTGGGGATATTTTGTATTGTTGATGCTATTTTAGTGATTGATATAAATCTATTCAAGATTTCTAGTTCTTTACGGTTGAGTCTAGGAAGGTGGTGTGCTTTCAGGTATTGGTCCATTTCCTTCAGATTTTCATATTTCTGGGAATAGAGATTTTTGTAGTAATCATTGAGTTTCTGAAGTGTCTCTTGTTATTTCTCCTTTAGTGTTTTTGATAGATGATATTAGAGATTTTACTTTTCTATTTCAGTTTAAGTTGGCCAAAGGTTTATCAATTTTGTTAATCTTTTCAAAAAAACAACTTTTGCATCATTGATCTCCTGAATGATTCTTTTGTGTTCAATTTCATTTAATTCTGCCCTAATTTTGGTTATTTCTTTTCTTCTGCTGGGTTTAGGGTTGGAATGTTCTTCCTTTTTCAGTTTCTGAGCTGATCCATTAAGTTGGCTTCCTTTCTTTATTTTTTCTTGATAAAGGTTTCCAATGCTATAAATTACCCTCTTAGGATTGCCTTTGCAGTATCCCACAGGTTTTGATAATTTGTGTCTTGGTTATCATTTTATTCCAAAAATTTGGCAGTTTCCTTCTTTATCTCATCTTTGATTCAGCTATCATTTAGCCTAAGATTGTTTAGCTTCCATGATTTGCTTGAGTATGAAGATTCATATTGCTGTTGAGTTCAACTTTATTCCATGGTGGTCCAAGAAGATACAAGGAATAATTTCTATACTTTCAAATTTGCTGAGGTTAGAATTATGTCAGGGATATGATCTATTTTGGAGGATGATCCGTGGGCTGATGAGAAGAATGTATATTCAGCTTTATTAGGGTGAAATGTTCTGTAGAGGTCTGTGAAGTCCATTTGTTCTAGGGTCAGGTTTAAGTCTTATATTTCTTTGTTTAGTTTCTTCTTGGAGGATCTATCCATACCTGTCAAAGGGGTGTCAAAATCTGCAACTATTATAGTGCAGGAAGATATCAAATTGTTCACATCCATTAGGGTCTGCTTTATGAATTGAGGAGCATTCTGGTAGGGTGCATAAATATTAATTATCAAAATCTCTTCATGTTGGGTGTTTCCCTCAACAAATATGTAGTGACCTTCCTTATCTTTATTTGTCTTTGTTGGTTTAAAGCCAATTGTATCTGCTACCAAAATTGCAACCCGTGCTTCTTTTTGGTTTCCATTTGCCTGTATTATACAACTCCATCCCTTAGCGCTGAGTCTATTTTCATCCTTTAAGGTAAGGTGAGAATCTTGTATACAATAGATGTATGGTCTGAGTTTATGTGTACAGTCAGCCAGCCTGTGCTTCTTTAGAGCACAATTTAAACTATTCACATTAATTGAGATAATTGACAATCCTGGTTGTGTTTTGGGTGTCATGATTTTCAGATGTCCAGTGGACATTTTTAATCCTTTCAATACTGTGGAAGTTGGGTTTTGTGCAAAACTTTCTGGGTGAGTGTACTTTGGAGGCAGAGCATTGAGCTGGTCATTATATAGAATGGGTCTGAGAATATCCTGGAGAGCTGGTTTAGTTATGGCAAATTTCTTCAACATGTTTAGGTCATTAAAGTATTTCATTTCTCCATCACAAATGAAACTCTATTTAGCTGGATACAGGATCCTTGGCTGGAAGGTGTTCTGTTTTAGAAGACTGAAGTTCAATGACCCTCTTCTTCTGGCTTGAAATGTTTTAGCTGAGAGATCTGCAGTCATTCTGATACTTCTCCCTTTGTAGGTGATGTTTTTCTTACATCTGGCTGCTTGCAGAATTTTCTCCTTTGTCTTAACTTTGGAAAAATTAATCACAATGTGTCTAAGTGATGTTTTGTTTGGATTGAGTCTTACTGGGGTTCTGAAACTGTCTGCTATCTGAAGTTCTGTATCTCTTGCAATGCTTGGGAGATTCTCCAAAATCTCTTGGAGTAGAGCATCTGTACCTTTTAGGGCCATCCTCTTCTCCTTTGGGAATTCCTGTAAGACGAATGTTTGATCTTTTGGAGTGATCCCACAACTCTCTCAGGGAATGATCAGTTTTTGCTCTCCATCTGTCTTCCTTTTTGAGTGTTTCAGAATGTTCAAAAGCTTTGTCTTTAGTTTCAGAGATCCTTTCTTCTGCCTGGTCAACTGTATTACTGAGGGATTCTACTGTATTTTGGAGTCCTTTAACTAACTTCCATTTATTTATTTCTTTATTTTTTGGGGGGGGGAGACAGAGTGTCATTTTGTCACCCTTGGCAGAGTGCTTATGGCATCACAGTTCACAGCAACCTCCAGCTTTTGGGTTAGGCAATTCTCTTGCCTCAGCCTCCCAAGTAGCTGGGACTAGAGGCACCCACGGCAACATCTGGATCTTTCTTTCTTTCTTTCTTTCTTTTCTTTCTTTCTTTCTTTCTTTCTTTCTTTCTTTCTTTCTTTCTTTCTTTCTTTCTTTCTTTCTTTCTTTCTTTCTTTCTTTCTTTCTTTCTTTCTTTCCTTCTTTCTTTTTTTGTTGTAGTTTTTGGCTGGGGCCAAGTTTGAACCCACCACTGCCAGTATATGGGGTCAGCACCCTTCTCCTTGAACCACAGGTGCTGCTCAATTAACTTTTTCATTTCTTTGAGCTCTGCTATCTCTTCTCATTATGTCCATGTCTTTGGTGACTTGGGGTTTGAATTCATTAATTTCTTGGGAAAACTTTAGAACTACTCTTTGAAATTAAATTTCTATGTTTTCTTCCATTCTATTTATCTTATTTGCCATCCATATTCTGAATTCAACTTCTGACATTGCTGCCATTTGTCTATGCATGTAGTCTTCAGTTGTATCTCCTTTGACATTTCTTGGGGGAGTTGATCTACTCTGGTTATTCATGTTGCCAGAGTTCTTCTGTTGGTTCCATGCCATGTTTATTTTCCACCATTTGGTTATTAGAACTGGTAGGGTGAGATTAAATTTGCGTTCTCAGGTAGTAGAGATAGCCCCTTACCAAAGTGCTAGGCTTTGTAATTGTGGCATATCTCCTACAACCTTACAAAGTCCCCTTTAAGAGATTTGGCCAGAGATTCTAAGGACCTACTTGGTGAGATAGCACAAACAAGCTCTGTTTTGATATCAGTCATCCTCTACTCTATCCTAAGAAGCCACAGTATTAAGTTTAAATCTTGACTGTGAAGCGATACAAACAGCTGTGGTGCCCAGCCCCCATCTTTCAGTTCTTTTTCACTACAGAACTTCAAAGGTCAACCTCAGAATGTCCCTGAGTGGACAGCCCCAGACACAGGTTCCAATTAAATTATCTTAGGCAGTCCAAACCCTGCTCAACAGACAGGGGTTCCAGGGTCTTCAACAACACAATTGGAGCCAGGGATCGACACTCACACCCACCAGACCAGTCCACACTGTTATTCACTTTTCTTCTTACAGGCCCAGTTGGAGCCAGGGGCCACACACACACCCACTAGTCTCAGTCCACACACCCCCTAGCCTCTGCTTGCCAGACTAGTTAGAGTAAGGGGAACATGCCGCCCACCTGTCAGTCTCAGTCCACTGCCTGTAAAGCCTCTATTTGCAGGCTCTGTTAGAGTCAGGGCACCGCACTGCACCCACAGTTCTCAGTCCTCACCCAGTAAGCCTCTTGCTCACCAGCCCTGCTGGAGACAGGGGACCATGCCCAAGGCCTCAGGCCTTGGTTCACACCCAGCAAGCCACTGCTTGAGGGTTCTCTTGGAATCAGGGGACCATAACCTTGCTCTCAGGTCTCAGTCCATGACTAGCAAGCATCTGCTTGCAGGACCAGCCCTGTCTGCCGAACTCAGGCCACACAGGGCAACTACTCTACTGCTGTGGGAGCTGTCAGAGCCAGGAGCTCTGCACCCCCTCGTGCCAGACACAGCCCAAACTAAGGGTCAACACCACCACTGGCAGGGCATATTCATAACCAGGGGACTGCTCCTCCTCCTTCCAAGTATCCCTTTATTCCCACACCCTCTTTCTTCCCCATTAATCAAAGATTCTGTCCTGATGGTTGGCAGTCCACACTATGCCCAGATCTCTCAGAAGACCAAACACGCTGTGCTCTGCAGGGGGTAGAACTTCAGACTCCCATGAGAGGGGGAAGGGTGGACTGGGAGTTTCTACTTGTGGGAGAAAATATCTGTTCAATTTTATGCCTGGTGGGTGATGTCTAGGTTCATAAGTGGGGCCTCCCTGGAGAAAGAGACCTGGAGTTTAGGGCTCTCTCTAGCAAGGTAAAATGAGAGGTCTTTTGTTCCCTGCTCATTTGTAGATAGCCTGGTGCAGGCGTCCTGATTGGGGGAAGGGTCTTCCATCCTCTAGTCAATAGGCTTTGTACCTGAAATTTGTTTTCTTGAATGCTCTTCCTTGGACTTACAGCTTTCCAAACTTCTTTCTTGTCTCAGTTCCCCACCTTTGGCTTCATAGAGTCCAATTCTATCCAGTTTTTCTTCCTCTACTCAGGAGCCTCTGCTGAGGATTGCTACCAGTCAGCCATCTTCCCAGAATTCAGATTAATATTTTTATAATCTTGGCATAAGAGGAGAAATTATAAGAGAAATTTTGTAGTGTTGACTACATAAAATTAAGAGAACATTTTGTGTTAAAAAATTAAATTAAAGGAAAGGAAAAAGACAAAGGACAAAGTGTGGAAAATGTAAGGTATTTGACATACAAGAGGCTGGTATCCTCAAAATATATCCTTAAAAGAAATAGTATAAATCAATAATAAAGTGAGAACACTTCAGAAAAGATCAAGCAATGGATATGAGTCTATAATCTATAAAAGAAGAAATATATAGTAAGGCATGGTGGCTCATGTCTATAATCCCAGCAATTTGGAATGCTGAGGTGGAAGGATTGCTTGAGGCCAGGAGTTCAAGACTAGCCTGGGCAACAAAGTGCAAATCTATCTCTATAAAAGATAAAAAACGATTAGCTAGATGTGGTAGTGTGAGCCTGTAGTAATAGTTATCCAGGATGCTGAGGTGAAGGAAATACCTCTCAGGAGTTTGAGGTTATGGTGAGCTCTGATTGACCATTGCACTTCATCCTGGGCAAAATAGTAAGATTCTCTACCTCCCTCTCTCTCTTTCTCTCTCCCTCTCTCTCTCTATTATAAATATATATATGACTAACATAACATGAAAAGATGCTTATCCTCACTACTAATGAAATAATTAAAATAAAGATAAATGAGATTTTTTTCATTCTACTATACTGATAGAGATTATAGTGACTGTTGGTACCCTGTGTTGATGAGTGTGTGGGGATAAAAGTACTTGCATGCATTGCTCAAGAAAATAGAAGTTAGAAACCTCTCTATGATGACTGAAAACATGTATAAATTTTGATAAATTTAAATTTATTTGCCCTTTCACCTTTGAGGAGAAATATGGATGAGTGTATAGAGATATATGCATATGGGTTATCCATCATAATGTTATTTGATATTGCAAAATTGAAAACAACCCAAGATTTTGAAGGGCTTAGAAGGCTGATATTTATATATATAGAAATAGAACTAAAGAGTACAGATGCCCAAGAATACTGTTGAGTAAAAAAAACTCAGGTTATAAAGCAGGTCATAGAGTGTAAATTGTGAGGGGTGTGTACGTGTGTGTTTATTCTAGTTTATATTAATACAAATATTTCTAGAAGAAGTGAGGTAACAGCTTATTTCTACATTTGGAAGAATCCTCTAGGGTCAGTTTGGGCATATCAAAAAGAAAAAAGTGCAAGTATTGAACTGGAGTCTCTCCAGAAGGAAGTAAGTAGGCTGAGAGGGAGCAGAGAACAAGTTAGGGAAAACAGTTGAAGGATATGGGGCTAGAGAGGACAGAAATCCCAGGGAAACAGATTTTGACTTAAATTAAATGATCTCCTTTAATGTCTCAGGTCTCCTGTAATTGAGTAGGCTATCTAGATAGGATTAGGGAATGTGCTTCTCATTACTGGAGGTGTGTAAGTATATGGTGCAGGAGTCAGTTAGATGACCTCAAAGTTCAGTCCTTTGTAGTTTTTGAGAGTCTCAGGCTTGATAAATGTTGCAGACTTGAACTGTCTCCCCGAGGCTGATGGAAAAGGGAAGACCCCAGTGGGACCTTCAGTGAGTTGCAGCAAAGGCCACAGTCAGACTGGGATCCCAACTTTATCCTCTGAAGAGATCTCTCTGACCCCTCCCTGCCCCACCTGCCTTTACCTTCTCCCATTGCATCAAACTGACCTGTGGAAACTGCAGGGATTCTATGACTGAGATTGGAACTCCCTCCTCCTCTTCTCCCTTTCTGCAGAGGATTTAAATTAGTCCCATTATTAGGCTGAATAAATGGGAGGTTATCTGAATGGCATGATTCCAAGGCCACTAGACATATCCTTCTGTTTAAAGACACCTCCTAAATGTCTGATTTTTGTGTTAGTGCTTTGTACTTTGAATCTTGAATGCTTTCCAAAATTCCTTTGCAAAAATGCCAATAATTCCAGGAAGGGGATCACCTTAAGCTGCCAGGAAAGAGGGCTGGTGGAAGATTTCTGTATTCTGCATAGGGCTCTTTCTGAGTATGAGAAGGAAGTTTTCTATGCTGGGAGGCTGGGCAAGGCAGGAGGGGGAGGAATCCTTTAGGTAGGGAATAGTTTTTCTATTCAGGAGACTGTGATTAAAGCTTAGAACCACTAGACTCAGGCATTCCTAGGCTTGGCAACACATTGGAACCACCCAGAGACCTTTGAAAAATACTGATGCCTGTGGCAGGCCTCAGTATTTCTCAAGCTATAAGGCTCTGATTTAATTGCCCTGGGATGGGGTATGGGCAGAGTTATTTCTGTACAACTTCCCAAGTTGGATTCTAACATGCAGTCATGTCTATGAACCACTGAATCTAGAGAAACCTAGTTAGATGTTATCTAGCTTTAGGGAGAACATACAGAGTCTGGAATTTAGCCTCTTGGTCCCTATAGGGCAGGACCCATGGGGAAAGGATAGTACTACTCCACTACCCCCCAGCTACAACCCCTTGCCTCAAAGGTGACTGAGGGCTCAGCACTAGTTACTTGTGTAGGGTGACCAAACTTTTTGGTTTGCCTGGGACTTTCTGGGTTTTAAAGTGGAGAAGTTTCACCTCCTTAGCAAACTGGAAAGATTGGTCACTCTACACAGGTTACTGCAAGTATTTAAACCTTAAATCATTTGAGCACTGATTCATATAACTACTTCTTTCTTTCCCTCAGTTTTCTTTTTATGTGAAACAGGGCTATAGCCTTTAAAGGTTGTTCTGCCCTTTCTCACCTGCAGCTGTAAAATAGAATAATATTAGTGAAAGGGCTCAGTGATCTGTAAGGCATGTGTGAATGGAATATTGTTAATAATAAGCAGTACTTTACAGGCTGAAAAAGTCATAGGCTGCCTGCTGGTTACATCTGTAACATCTTTTGAGGTGGCAGCCTGGCCCTTATTTATCCCTTTTTTCCTCTCCCATGGGTTCCTTTACCTCTTCCCCCAAACCCCTGGATATCAGAGATGGAAGGAACCACAAACACCTCTTAGCCCTCAGCCATATGCCACCATCAAACAGATGGAGTGTTGGAGGCCTAGAGAGGTAAAATGACTGGTTCAAGATCATACAATTCATTAGCAGCACAGCTCTAGCTCTTTAGTCCCTGAAAGCCCATATGTCCTTTTTGGGGCATTGTACTTTCACTTATACCACAAAAAGTCTCTGAGTACAAAGAGAAAAACAAACTCAAGGGGCTGTGGGAGCTCAGGGTAGGAGAATGGAATTTGGCCAGGGGAAGTAGCTATGGTCAAGAAGAACTCAGATGAGGTGAGCTGAGATTAGAAGAAAAGTAGTGATAGCTCTCCACATAAATAGGAGAACCCATCAGGGGAAGGAAATTCTGGGCAGTGGGTATAGCATGTCCAATGGCCCAGAGGAAATAGAAAACATGGCTTTTCAGTCCAGTCAGGTGGTGGTATGACTGAAGAGCATGGGTACTTGGACAGGAGATGAGGCTGATCATATATGTCCTGCTAAGGAGATTGGACTTTTGTTACACCCAAGAATGGGAGTCCCTGGTGACCATACAAGAGAGCCAGACACCGATGCAATCACATGAGGGCATTTTATTCAAGCTTGAGCCTGGGCTGCCAGCACACCCAGATGCAGCTGGGACCGAGAGCCCTGTGCTCACGGAGCACAGGGTTTTTTTTTTGCTGATATGGGGTGGGGGGTGGGGGGAACAAAGTGTAGTCTCTGGATTGGTTATTCCTTGTGCCTATACTAAAGTTTAAAGCTGGTTAGGTCCCACCAATTTTAATGGAATGGGGGAGGGCGAGCAGATGCATTCCAGGAGATGGGGAAGGGTGTGGCTTACTAAGAGAAGAGATTGGGGATTTTCAGGTTTGTTCTAAAAATGGAGGATGAACAGAATGGTGCTGGGTCCTTCACTTTAGCCTGTGGTTCTCAGCATTGATGGGTTTTAAACTAGGGTCAGATATTTAATACTCTTTAACCACTTGTAACTCCAGTACAAACAGAGAGGGATTAACACAACAGTGGGAAAGTTACAGAATTACCCTCATACTCAGAATAAAGCTAATACTGAGTACCAGAGTTGACACCTAGCCCTGATTCATTGCTGAGATTCTGGGCTGGGAGAAGACCCAGCTCCACCTTCCTCTGCCTAGGCTTCCTCTAGGTTAAGCCATGTAGACTCTGGGCCCAGGCTAGAAGGCCTTCAGGTTGCTCCTTCCCAAATGTGCTAGCCCAAAACCCTTCTGTTTTGGCCCCTGGCAATTCATCTCTCAATATCTTTACTTAGGCTCTTAATTCACATTGGCATTAGTGGAGTTTTTCCCATCTCTCTTTTGGAATTCATGTAATGATCCCTCCACTCCCAGGAACCCATAGCAGAGCTCTCTCTTTTCCTTTTCAATTTCAGGTAATGTGAGAGTACTAACAACCAAGTCACAATATTTGAATTTGTTAGGTAAAGTTCATCTTGTAGTTGTGACCTGTACCCAAAAGGTGTGCCTTATACCCCTATATCATGCCCATTAAGTGGGAGCACACCAATACTCCCTCCTCCCCAGTCCCTTTTCTTATTACTCCCTCCCCCCAACTTCAATTGAAAGGAATTTTTCTCCTATGTGGACATGAATTAGATTGTCTACTGGCTTCATATTAGTATTGAGTGCATTGTATATTTGCTTTTCCATACCTGTGATACTTTATTAAGAAAAATGTGTTTCAACTCCATTCAGGTTACTACAAAAGATGTGAAGTCACCCTCTTTTTATGGCTAAATTATATTCCATGGTATACATATACTACAGTTTGTTAAGCCACTCCAGAGTTGTTGGGCATTTAGGTTATTTCCACATCTTGGCAATTGTAAATTGAACTGTGATAAAATAATCTATGAGAAAATGATTTTTTTTTCTTCTGGATAGATGTCTAGTAGTGGGACTGTGGGGTCACATAGGGAGGTCTAGTTTGAGTTCTTTGAGGATTCTCCACACCTCTTTCCAAAGAGACTGCATGAGTTTGCAGTCCCGCCAACGGTGTAAATGTGCTCCCCTCTCTTCACATCCATACCAGCATCTGCAACTTTGGGACTTTGTGATGTTGGCTAATCTTACTGGGGTTAGGTGATATATTTCAGGTTGGTTTTGATTTGCATTTCTCTGATAATTAGGGACAATGAGCATTTTTTTCATATTTTTATTAGCCATTCATCTTTCTTCCTCAAAGAGGGTTCTGTTCTTGTCAGCTTAGTAACATGTAAATATTTTTCCCATTCTTAAGATAATCTATTTGTTTTAATTGTTATATTCTTAGCTGTGCCAAAACTTTTCAATTTAATTAAATTCTATATTTTTTTTGTTGTTGTGATTGCCATAAAAGTCTTCTTCATAAAATCTTTCCCCAGACCAACATCCTTAAGGGTTTTCCCCACACTGTCTTCCAGGAGTTTTATTGTTTCATGTCTTAGATTCAAATGTTTTACCCATCTTGAGTCAATTTCTGTAAGTGGTCAGGTTCTGTAAGTGGTATTAAGTGGTCAGGTCCAGTTTCAGTCTTTTACATGAGGTTATCCAGTTCTCCCAGAATAATTTATTGAACAGAGATTCTTTTCCCTAGTCTATGCTATAAGAGACTAGCTTCATCTCATGGTTTTCAATTTGGTTCCATATGTCTATGTCTCTACTTTTTGCCAATACCATGCTGTTTTGATCATTATGGTCTTGTAATATAGCCTAAAGTCTGTTAAAGTGATGCCTCTGGCTTTTTTTTTGTTACTAAAATTTGCCTTGACTATACAGGGTTTTTTCTAGTTCCATACAAAATGAAGAACTATTTTTTCCATTTCTTCAAAATATGACCTTGGTATTTTAATGCAGATTTCATTGAATCTATAGTTGCTTTGGGTAGAATAGACATTTTAACAATGTTGATTCTTCCCAGCAAGAGTGTGGTATGTTCTTTCATTTGTTAATGTCTTCTGTTATTTCTTTTCTTAGCATTTCATAATTCTCTTTGTAGAGTTCCTTCACCTCTTTTGTTAGGTATATTCCTAGGTATTTCATTTACTGTGAAGCTAATGTGAAGGGAATTGTGCCTTTGATTGACTTCTCAACTTGATTGCTATTGGCATATAGAAGGGCTTCTGATTTGTGGACATTGATTTTATACCCTAAGATGTTACTGTATTTCTTGATCACTTGCAGGAGACAGAGTCGTCTTTCTTTCTGCCCCAAGGAATTTCCCTGAAGCATGTTCTTGGGACAGCTGGGTGTCCAAAACATTGTGGAAGCATAGAGAATTAAGGACATTTTTGTGGGAGGGGGAAGTTTCACAGAAAAAATAACTGACATTTGATTTAGGTTGTGAAGGATGAGTGGGATATGGTCAGGTGGAAAAGGGTTATAAAATTGAGGGAACAAAGGCCTTGGAGGGATAGAGCTTTGAGCCCACATGAGGATGCTTAGGTGTGGATCTAGCATAGAGAAAATGCATGGTGGGATGAGAGAGAGCAGGGATGGGGTGGGAATATTGAGATGAGACTGATCAACTACCTCCTGGGCCTCTCCACTTCGATGGTTTATGGATACCTCAAATTCATGGTGTCCAAAAACTTCATCCTCTTCCTTCTGCTTCACAAACTGGTCCTTTTCTTAGGCTTCTAATCACTAAGTCCTACTCTACCTCTTTAATCTCTCTCTAATTTATCCTGTTATTTCCATTTCTAAACCAGTTTGAGCATAACTAATATGAAATGTTCCCAAATCCAAACATTCTGAGTGTCAACTTAAAAGAAATGCTTATTGGAGCATTTGGGATTTCAGATTTTTGGATTAGTGATGCTCAACTGGTATAAAGCAAGCACTCCAAAATCCAGAAAAATCCCAAACCAAAACACTGCTGGCCTCAAGTATTTCAGGTAAGGCATATTCAACTTGTACTACTATCCAAGTCTAGAACTGAAGAATGAGTATTACTTTTCCTTTCCTACACTAAAAACTGAGTTTCTGTTTTTACATGGACTTCAGGATCCTTAGAGTCAAATTTACAGCTCATTTGCATGAGCCCTAGTAGCTTCCACAACTGTACTTTACTCTTACAAATTTCTCCTCTTACCTTACTCCATCAACAGAGTTCCTCAGTTTTGACTTCCTGATCCTAACTATTCTTATTCTGATTTTTAAATTTCAATTTATTTTTATACTTTTATTGCTTTCCTGTGGAGTATTACAGTAAATAATTTGTGGAATGAGCAAAGAGATGGATGAGTTGAGCGAGGACTGGCCCACAGGAGATAATGAGCTCAGTTGCTCATTGTATTTTTGCTTTACCTATTATTATGGCTTCAAACTGAGTTCCATATCCCCACCTCATTTAATATACTCCATTCTGTCTTCCTCTGGTCTACAATATTATCCTTTCTAAAAACTAAACCTGACCAAGTCACTCCCTTTCTTTAAAATCATTGTCAGTTCCTCAGACTGCTCAATAACTCCTTGAGGATAACAGTCAAGATGCCTAATATGAAATGCAAGGTCCTTTGTTAATTTACCACCTCTCATTCATTTGTACTCATTGAGTACCAACTATACTGTGTTCCAAGCACTGTGGTAGGTGCTGGCATTTAATAGTGATAACAAACAGACACTGTTCCTGCCTTCATAGAACTTATGTCCTACTTGAGAAGATAGACATTAATTAACTCAAGATTCAAATAAATGTATACTTAAAAACTGTGGTTAGTTCCTAGAAGGGTGATGAGTTCTCTAAGAACATATGGCAGCAGTTCCTCAAGAAGTGATATTTGTTCTGAAAGAAGGATTGGATTAGTGCTAGCTAGGTAATTGGTGAAGGTAGGGAAACATGTACCTTTCTGTAGAATAAATAGCATGCAAAGGCTTTCATGGGGGATAGGTTGGAATAAGCATGGCTGAGTTTAGAGGCAGAAAGAAGGTCAATGTGGCTGGGATGCAAGCAGTACCAGGGGGATGATTCAGAGATAGCCTAGAGAGTTAGGCAGGAGCCAGATCATAAAGGGCTTTTAAGGCCATGACAAAGATTCTGTTCTTCATTGTAAGAGCAAAGGGAAGAAGTCATGAAGGCTTTTAAGCTGGGGAGCTGCATGATTTTGTTTGTTTGTTTATTTATTAGACAGAATGTCACTCTGTCACTCTGTGTTGAGTGCCATGTTGTTATCATAGCTCATGGCAACGTAAATCTCTTGGGTGCAAGCAATCCTCTTACCTTAGTTTCCCAAGTAACCAGGACTCCAGGTGCCAGTCACAATTCCAGGCTAATTTTTCTGTTTTTAGTAGAGACAGGGTTTCGCTCTTGCTCAAGGTGGGTCTCGAACTCTTGAGCTCAAGCAATCCACCCACCCTGGCCTCCCTGAGTGCTGGGATTGCAAGTGTGAGCCACCACACCTGGCCAATTTTGTATATTTAAAAGATTACTCTGCTTTGTGAAGAATGGATTGGAGGAGAGCTAAAAAGAATGTGGGGAGATCAGTTATGAACTTGCTGACATTGTTGATCTGACTAAGCTAGGACCAGGTAGTGGAGATGGAGAGAAGCAGGCAGATTCAAGCTCTATTTAGGAAGGCTCATTGATAGGACTTGGCAATGGGTTAAAATGGGAGAGGGGTGAGGGAAAAGGAGGTGTTAAGGATGACTCCTAGGTTTGTAGAGGGGACAGGTTTAACAGGGAAGATCAGAAAGGTTTTCAGAACTGTTGAAGTAGAGACAGCTGTGAGTTGGTGTCCATCTGCCACGTGGATTTATTGCTCAAGACTCATCCATCTGTTTGTAGATCTCTAAATATCCATGATGTATTTTGGTTCCTTAACTCTGTAAATCCTGTTCCTTGCCCTGATGCATCATTTTTATTATTCCTTTTCCCTTAGAACACTATCCCCACTTTCTTAGTCTTTTTGTTTTGATACAACAAAATATCTGATGCTGGGTAACTTATAAATAGTAGAAATTTAACCCCCAAAGTTTTAGAGGCTGGGGAGTTCAAGATCAAGACACTAGCATGTTCAGTGAGGGCTTGGTATCTGCTTCCAGGATGGCACTTTGAACACTGTGTCCTCTCCTCAGCTGGCAGAATGGACAGAAGGGCAAAAGGAGGCCTAGTTATCCACCTTAATCCTCCTTTTAATACTGTTGTATTGGAGATTAAGTTTCTATTTGAATTTAGAAAAGACATAAACATACAAACAACAGTAAGAATAGCTAAAGGAAAGTCTCTAAGGTATGAATGGGCAGGGTATTGAGTGTGTGTGTGTGTGTAGAAAATCTGAGGAAGTATAGTGGTTGAAGGTGTGTGCCATTCATCAGAAGATCTGAACTCATATTCTGCCATTCTCAGGTGCCAACGATCCTAGGCAAGTTACTTGCTTTCTCAGCTTCAGTTTCCTCATCTATACCAGGAGGATAATTTCTAGTATTTGAGTTCATTGTTGAGGATTAAGTGAAATAGTAATGCATGTCAAGTACTCAGCAAAGTGCCTGACACATAATAAACACTCAACAAACACTGACCACAGTTGTTGTTCAGCATTTTTTGTGCAGACAGAAAGTGGGTGAGCATGCACAATGAAGATAATAGTCTGACTAGAGAAATCCAGCTGCATTTAAAAGAGCAGATGTGGCTGCAAATGAGAGGTTGGGCTTAGCTATGGATGGGGAGAGGAACACCAAAGATCACATAGCCCGTAAGTCTCCAAGTAAGCACTCAAAGCTAGTCTAAGATGTCAAATCCTGTGACTTTTCTATCTACTTACTGCTTCCTTTTACCATTAGGAAAATGGAGAAAAAGTGGTTTCTAAAAAGCAGGGTATGCTCAGTGCCTGTAGCTCAGCAGCTAGGGTACCAGCCACATATACTGGAGCTGGATGGTTTTGAGCCAAACCCAGGCCTGCAAAATGACAATGGCAACTACAACAACAACAACAAAATAGCCAGGTATTGTGGTGGGTACCTGTAGTCCCAGCTACTTGGGAGGCTGAGACAAGAGAATCACTTATGCCCAAAAGTATGAGGTGGCTGTGAGCTGTGATGCCACAGCTATCTACTGAGGGCAACATATCGAGACTCTGTCTCAAAAAAGTAAAAAAAAATAATTAAATAAAAAAAACAGGGTGTTATCACTTCAGCATGGAGAAGATGGAAATGGTCAAGATGTTATCTAATAGAAGAGACAAAACAGGGGCAATGGATGTGATCTTGTGTGAAAGTAGGTAGTAGTTAAAAAAATATTATTGGATTTGGTGTCTGGAGAGCTAGGTTCTAGTTCAGCTCTTATTTCGCTGGATGTATGGCCTCGGGCAGGCCTAATACGTTCTCTTAGCTTGTTCACAGTAGGGGTAGGAATTCTTACCCCACCAAAGTAAGGAATAAATAATGAGATAATAAGAGACATGAGACAGAACAGGCTATTATTACCACTATGAACAAATAACATATGTATAAGATCCTGGCATTGTATATGGCACATACCAACTGCCCCAGAAAAGGTTTTTGAATGATAATCAGTGTGTGTGCGTGTGTGAGAAATGAGAATACTTATACATTCTTATATAAATAGACAGGTGATTTTTTTTTTTTTTTTTGAGGCTGGGTCTCACTCTGTCATCCTTTGTAGAGTGCAGTGGCATTATCACAACTCACTGCAACCTTAAACTCCTGGGCTCAAACAATTCTCCTGCTTTAGCCTCTCAAGTGGCCAGGACTATAGGTGTATATTATCCTGCCCAGCTAATTTTTTTTGAATTTTGGTAAAAACAGAATCTTGCTATTCCTCAGGATAGTTTTGCACTCCTGATGTCAAGTTATCATCTCACCTTGACTTCTCAGAGTACTAAGATTTATATGCATAAGCAATCATACCTGGCCCAACAGGCGATTAATATAGAGTCCAAAGGCCTAATTTAAGAGAAATAAGAAGATACAGGTGGTATTGACAGGCTTCCATCTTCTCTTTCCTACCAGGTGCTGGCCAGGAAGGTGTCAGCTTCCTTGGGGCTCATCCCCTTGGATAAAATGTCACCCCACATTGAGGGGCATTATGGAGAGATAATATATAAGGCATGCCGAGCCTTTATTAATTTATTTAACCAAAACAATATTAACTGAGGTCTCACTCTGTGCCAGGTACTATACAATATGCTGGGGTTATGATGTTGAACGGAACAAACATAGTTTTTGTCCTCATTAAAATCATACTCTAGTAGGGGAGTACAATCATTTCCTATAGCTATTGTAACAAATTACTATAAATTTAGTGGCTTAAAACAACGCCAATTGATTTTCTTACAGTTCTGGAAGTCAGAAGTCTAAAATGGGTCAGCAAGGGTAGAGGCAAGATGGCCGACTGGAGTCAGCTTTCCACAGAGGTTCCCATCCAGATGGAGAGTTAAAGGACAGAAGTTTAGCAAATAAGCTGATAGTTCAGAGCTGAGCCAAGAGAGAAGGTTGAAGAATGCACATCAACCCTGCTGAGGCGAGCTGCAACCACAAGGATACAAACAAAGGGTACAAAATCCATTGCCAAGCAGACAGGAGTCCCCTCTCCCATGAGAATGGCTCACAGTATACTTTCTACAAACAAGTGAGCAGAGTTCAAACATCCTCCCATTTTATCCTATAGGAAAGACCCTCTAAAAAGTGGACCTTCTTCCCCTACTAGGGCATGCACTCTCCTGCCAAGCATAAACCTGTATAAAACTATATATATTCTCTACCTGCAATTCTGAACTCCCAGCACTCCCCTCCACTCTCACCTAGAGGTCTGGAAGCCTGATCCCCATGGAGTCCAGATTCTTGGGCATTTTCTAAAGAGGTGTGGACAGGGTGTGGGCTGTACCAGGTCTGTGCTGATTCTGTGGCCCAAGAGTAAGGAAAAAATGGTGGACTGAAGGAACCTTACGAGAAAGGGAAAGACAGTGGCCCCTGGCACAGATCAGCAGTGGCAACAATGGGAACAATAGGGCTCTCACCCCAGGGGATACTTTGGAAGGATACTCCCTATAGGCCAGTATCACTAATGAATATTGGTGCGAAAATATTCCACAAGATCCTAACAAGCAAAATCCAGCAACACATCAAACAAATTATACACCATGACCAAGTGGGTTTTATTCCAGGGTCTCAAGGCTGGTTCAATATACATAAATCTATAAATATAATTCATCACACAAACAAATTAAAAAACAAAGACCATATGTTTCTCTCAATACATGCAGAAAAAGCTTTTGATAATATCCAGCATCCATTCATGGTTAAGACACTTAAGAAAATTGGTATAGAAGGAACATTTCTTAAACTGATAGAGGCCATCTACAGCAAAACCACAGCCAATATCGTATTGAATGGAGTTAAATTGAAATCATTTCCACTCAGATTTGGAACCTGGCAAGGTTGCCCCCCCTTTTGTCCACTACTTTTTAACATTGTAATGGAAGTCTTAGCCCTTGCAATTAGGGAAGAAAAGGTGATCACCAATATCCATATAGGGTCAGAAGAGATCAAACTTTCACTCTTCAAAAATGATATGATTGTATATGTAGACAACACCAGGGATTCTACTAACTCTTAGAAGTGATCAAGGAATACAGCAGCATCTCAGGTTACAAAATCAACACTCGTATATCTGTAGCCTTTATGTATATCAACAATAGTCAAGCTGAAAAAACAGTCAAGGACTCTATTCCGTTCACAGAAGTGTCAAAGAAGATGAAATATTTGGTAGTTTACCTAACAAAGGATGTGAAAGATCTCTATAAAGAGAACTGTGAAACTCTAAGAAAAGAAATAGCTGAAGATGTTAACAAATGGAAAATCATACCATGCTCATGGCTGGGAAGAACTGACATTATTAAAATGTCCATACTACCCAAAGAAAAATAAATTTTAATGCAATCTCTATTAAATCCCCACTGTTGTACATTAAAGACCTCAAAAAATAATACTTTGTTTTATATGGAATCAGAAAAAAATCTCGAATAGCCAAGATATCACTTAGAAATAAAAACAAAGCACAAGGAATTACGTTACCAGACGCCAGGTATACTATAAATCTATAGTGATAAAAACAGAATGGTACTGGCACAAAAACAGACAGGTAGATGTATGGAACAGAATAGAGAACCAAGAGATGAACCCAGCTACTTACCATTATTTGATCTTTGTCAAGCCAATTAAAAACATTCAGCATGGAAAAGATTCCCTATTTAACAAATGGTGCTGGGTGAACTGTCTGGCAACGTGTAGAAGACTGAAACCGGACCCACACCTCTCACAATTAACTAATGTAGACTCTCACTGGATTAAAGATTTAAACTTAAGACATGAAAATCTAAAAAATACTAGAAGAAAGTGCAGGGAAAACTCTTGAAAAAAAATCATCCTGGGTGAATATTTTATGAGGAGGAGCTGCCAGGCAACTGAAGCAGCATCAAAAATACACTACTGGGACCCGATCAAACTAAAAAATTCTTCTGCACAGCAAAGAACACAGTAAGTAAAGCAAGCAGACAGCCCTCAGAATGGGAGAAGATATTTGCAGGTTATGTTTCTGACAAAGGTTTAATATCCAGAATCCACAGAGAACTCAAATGTATTAGCATGAAAAGAACATGTGACCTCATCTCAGGATAGGCAAGGGACTTGAAGAGAAACTTCTGTGAAGAAGACAGGTGCACGGCCTACAGACACATGAAAAAAATGCTCATCATTGTTAATCGTCAGAAAAATGCAAATTGAAACTACTTTAAGATATCATCTAACTCCAGTAAGTTTGGCCCACATCACAAAATCCCCAAACCAGAGATGTTGGCATGGATGTGTAGAAAAGGGAACACTTCTACCTTGCTGGTGGGAATGTAAACAAATACGTTCCTTATGGTGGGAATGTAAACTAATATGTTCCTTTTGGAAGGATATTTGGAGAAAACGTAGTGATCTAAAAATTGACCTGCCATACTATCCTACAATTCTACTAAGTATATATCCAGAAGACCAAAAATCACATTATAACCAAGATATATATATACCAGGATGTTTATTGCAGTCCAATTCACAATTGCTAAGTCATGAAAGAAGCCTAAGTGCCCATTGACCAATGAATGGATCAATAAATTGTGGTATATGTACACCATAGAATATTATGCAGCCTTAAAGGAAAATGGAGACTTTACCTCTTACATGTTTACATGGATGGAGCTGGAACATATTCTTCTTAGCAAAGTATCTCAAGAATGGAAGAAAAAGTATCCAAAGTACTCAGCCCTACTATGAAATCAATTTATAGCTTTCTTATAAAAGCTATAACCCAGTTATAGTTCAAGAAGAAGGGGAAAGGGGAGAGGGAGGGGAGAAGAAAGGGGAGGGTGGGTGGAGGGAGAGTAATTGGTGGGACCACACCTATGGTGCATCCTGCAAGGGTATATGTGAAATTCAATAGGTGTAGAATATAAATGTCTTAACATAATAACTAAGAAAATGCCATGAAGGCTATGTTAACCAGTTTGATGAAAACATTTCAAATTGTATATAAAATAAGCACATTGTACCTCATGATTGCATTAATGTACACAGCTATGATTTAATAACAACAAATAAAATAAAATGGGCCTGCAGGGCTAAGTTCCTTCTGAATCTTCTAGGGGAGAATCTTTTTCTTTGCCTTTTCTAGCTTCTTGAGGCTGCCTCCATCCTTTGGTTTGTGGCCTCCTCTTCTATCTGTAAAATCAACCATGGTAGTTCAAATCCTTACATCACATCACTATAACCTCCTCTCAATACTCCCTCTTCCACTCTTCCACTTATAAAGACACTTATGATTACATTGGGCCCTCCTGAGTAATCTAGGATAATCTCCTCATCTTGAGGTCAGCTGATTAGCTACCTGAATTCCATCTTCAACCATAATACCTCTTTGTAATATAATATAACCTATTCATAGGTTCTGAAAACTAAGGTGTAGACATGTTTGGGGGCCATTATTATGCTTACTGCAAGGAGGTAGATATTAAACGAGTAAATATATAGTTAAAACACAGGTATTGCAAACTTTAGTAAGTTCTGGGAAGAAAATAAATCCCTGAGATTGAGAATACTGTGTTGTTGGTGCTATTGTTTTGGTGGGAGTTTTGCATTTTAGAAAGAACAGGCAAGGACAAAGTGATATTTAAACTGAGACCTTAAGAAAGAGAAGGAGACACTCATGCAAAGAGCCAGAGGAAGACTATTCTTGGAAAAGTGTATGAGGTAAAAGGAACAGTATCTTAAAGGAATCTAAGGTGTAAAAAGATATGACACTGTACAGGAAGAGGAAACAGTGCAAGTATAGCCTTTTCTAGGAAGTGGGAGGGTTCAGGAAATAGAAAAGTTTGCCAAAGTGAATGAGATGATAAATGAGTAAATGTGATGAGGTAAAGGGTTGTCATTACCTCTACTTCCAATCCTCATGCAGTCTATGAGGTTAGAGCCCTGGGAATGGGAAGAAGCCTCTGTAGGCCAGCAGACCCAGACTCCTGAAAGATGGGGGCAACTAGAATGTGGAGCTGGTGCACTTGCAACTCAGGAATGCAGCCAGCCAGTGGGTGGATCCAGACAGAGACTTTTACTCAGGGAGTCAGGATGATCTCATTTTCTATGGCAAGCATCATCAATCAGGAGGCCTGGAGCTAGGCAAGTTTCTAGGAGGTGAAAAGAGGATGCAAACCACAACCTTTGCCTTCAGAAGCTTTTTATAGAGAGATAGAACCCACATCCAGTTTCCTAGTTAGTCCCTGGACAAGAGAAGCTTGCATTTCTACTGGGTCTCAGATCCTGATTCTGATTTCTGTTTTAATCCTTCAATAAGAATATGAGAGAGGTGGGTTTAGGCAGCGATAAAAGATCATGCTCTAAGATTTAGTGGTTCTGTGAATTAAACACGGGGCTGTCTCTCTTCTTCCAAACATTTGACACTCAGAATAAATGTGTGGAGCCAATCATCTTCCAGCACATTAAGGGCTTTGTTGGACTAAGTAAAATAGACCTCTTCGTTTTTACTCCCAAAGCCTGTGGAAGTAGAGGCTAAGGGATTTAGGTGTGATTAGTGTATGAAGGGAAAATGGAGAGCAGCTTCTCTTCCCCTGTAGCATTGCTCTGCCAGCTCTGGAGTCACTGGGGAAGCCCAGGAATTCATTATGTGGCCAGCTCAGGGGAGTACTTTGAACCTGGGGGAGGGCCCTGCTTTCTCTCCACTGAGACACAGCTGCATATGGGCTCATATGGTTGAATTGAATATAAACCAATGGTACAATGCCATTTTAGTACAATGCCAAGTAGGGGGAAGTCTCTTAAAATATAGTTAGGTATGTTTGAGACCTACATTTCTCAGTTAAGAGTGTTAGAATGTTTTCTGATCTGAGACTAGGGACTAAGGAATGACAAGTGTTTCAGGAAGGTAAGTGGTAGAAGGAAGGAGTTACTACATATCAGGTTGAGTTGGAAATACATATTAGACCTATCCATATACACACAAGCACATGAACATAAACAGGCAAGCATGGAAACACATGGCCAGCACACGTATGGCCAGAGGCACATCTGGGTCCAGGAAGACTCTGGTACTTACATTTATACCACCCACACACATAGCTACGATCACTCATTTTCCCATGTGCATGCACTTTAAGTTTTGCAAAAACACTACTCATATCTATCCTCATATATCCTTCTGACACAATTTTGGGGGGTAGATATTATTATTACTGCAATTTTCACACATGAGGAAATTGAGGCTTGGGTCAGTCAATTGATTTACCTAAAGTTATTGAAGTAGTAAGTGACAAAACTGAGACAAAAACAAGGTCTTCTAAAAAAAATAATTTTACCATAAGGGCATTTGACCAGAATGTTTATTGCAGCTCAATTCACAATTGCCAAGTCCTGGAAGCAACCCAAGTTGCTCATCAACTCATGATGGATCAATGAACTGTGGTATATGTATACCAGGGAATAATATTCAGCCATAATAAAAGATGGAGTTTTTACACCTTTTGTATTTACCTGGATGGAACTGAAACACATTAGCACCCAATGTACTCAATGATAATATGAAACCAATATACAAACAACTACATGCCCACATAAAAGAAAAAAACACAAGTATAGTCTATCAAGGGGGAGAAGAGAGGATAGGGAGGAGAGGGAGGAGGAGGTAGGGTGATTGATGAGTTCACACCTAATGTGCACAATGTGAATGTGTTCAGCCCTGGGTGAAGGGCTCAAATACAACTTAAACTTGACCTTAGAAATGAAAACAATGTAACCTAAACATTTGTACCCTTAGATTAATCTGAAAAAACAAACAAAAACAGGTCTTCTAGTTCCAAAAACAGGTCTTCCAGTTCAGTGTTTTTTATACTATCTTATGTTACTTTCCAGGTGGCATTTTCTCTCTCTCTCTCTCTCTCAACATATATAAAAATATAAGAAAAAATCATGCAACTATCTTGTCATGTATACATAGGAGAATATGAATATAAATAAAACATGTACACTCTCAGTGGCCAGCAGGATTTATTGAGCTGAGCTCTCATGATGAACTCAGTATGAAGGTAGGGATCTACTCAAAGCCCTGAGCCATCTTCCTTTTTGTTCTTGTTTATTCACCTATGGGTTTGTCATTTCAGAGCATTTTAGATGGGAACTTTATATGCTGGGCCAACAATTTGGACTGGCCTTACTAAGATGAAGCATTTGATTGCCACACCTCAATACTTCGTACATGGGGAGTGATGGAAAAAAATACACTTTCATAACATGTTTCTTTTTTTCTCCCACTGGGTGGTGAGTTCTGTTAGGGTAGGGACTTCTGTTTTTGTTGTTGTTGTTGTTGTTTTTGCAGTTTTTGGCCAGGGCCAGATTTGAACCCACCACCTCTGGTGTATGAGGCCGACCCCCTACTCCTTGAGCTACAAGCGCCGCCCAAGGGACTTTTGTCTTTCAATGGCTACATACAAAACTGCCTAGGATAATGTCTTATGGATAGTAAGTATACACACACAAAATAATTGAATGAATAAAATGAATGAATGGATGAATAAGAAAGGCAAATGACCTGGTTTCAAGACTTTACTTGTACTGTGGTAGTGGCCAAGTGACCTTCTTTGAGCCTCTGTTACCTTATCTGTCAACAATGGATTGACATTTACTACGACTGCCTAAGATGTTTTTAGGAGTGAAGGAGGTAAACATTTAAAAATAGTTTTGTTTTCACGTTAGGTTTTTTAACATATTGGTCCATAGACTTGAGAGTCTAGAGCAGGTGTCTTCAAACTTTTTAAACAGGGGGCCAATACACTGTCCCTCAGACCATTGGAGGTCCAGACTATAGTTTAAAAAAAGAAACTATGAACAAATTTCTATGCACACTGCACATATCTTATTTTGAAGTAAAAAACAAAATGGGAATAAATACAATCCACACCAACACATGTGGCCCGCGGGCCGTAGTTTGAGAACCCCTGGTCTAGAGAGCATAGAAATTTCCTCTTCAGCTTCCTAGAGCATAAGGTTATTCAACCTTTGTTCACAGACTTCCAATTATGAGGACTTCAGTACTCCCTGAGTAACTGTCTCTCTCCAGTTTGGACAACTGCGACTATAAGCATGTTCTTCTTCCTTGTGTCCCCAGTGTAACTTTTTTCCACTGGTCCCAGATTTACCTCTTAGATTCCGAAGCTCAAAGATATAGACATCTCCTCAAACCTTCTCAAAGTCAAACAACCTCAGATACTTCAACTGTTACCCATGTGTCCTGGGTCCCATCTCCTTCACCAGCCGTCTCACTCCTCTCTGTAAAGATCCCAATGTATGTGTGCCCCCCTTAAAATAGGGAACACAGCAGAATACAGTTCTTCAAGTGAGGTCTGACTAGGAAAGAAGAAGGCAGCACTTTTTCTTTTTTCCTAGACACTAGCCTTCTAGGTTTGAATTAACTCTCATGGCTGTTCTGCCCCTTAGCATTGGGGCAGAAGACAGGGACCATTTTCAACCAGTGTGTCATGAAATTTTTTGAAGATCATTTATTAAATCATTTTCAAAAGAAGTTCATTTGATGAATCATATATATTGGAGGTGATATTGTAATATATTTAAATTTAAGTGGTGTTTAAGAAGAGAAAATTCTGGATTTATTATTTGAAGCTCCACTGAGAGAAATTGATAGGACTGTATATTTTTGATAAGTTGAATAGATACCGGTGTCATTGTGTTAACATTTAAAAAAAAATTGTTTATGTATTATTTTAATCAATTTTTATGTGGCATTTAGTGCAATAAACCTTTTGAATTTATCTTGAAAAATAAAATTAAAAAAGAATATTCAAAGCACAGTAAGTATATCTTTTTACTCTTTTTTTTTTTGATCAATGTAATTAAGTGTGGCACAGAAATTTAACCGTAGGTTCAAGTGTCCTGTGAGATAAAAAAAAGGTTGAAAAACCCTGACATAGGCGACATTCCCCTGAATCTTCCCTTCTCAAAGTTAAACAACCTCAGATCTTTCTCACTGCTAACATATATGGGATAAAGTCGCAAAGGTCTTTTTTTTTTTTTTTTTTTTTAGTTAAATCGTAGCTGTGTACATTAGTGCAACCAAGGGGTACAATGTGCTGGCTTCATAAACATTCTGAAACATTTTTCATCAAAATATTTAACATAACCTTCAAGGCATTTTCTTAGTTGTTGTATGAAGACATTTGTATTCTGCATTTAGTAAGTTTCGCCTGTACCCTTCCAAGATGCACTGTAGGTGTGGCCCCACCAATTACCCTCCCTCCAACCAGCCTCCCCCCTTCCCTCTCCTCCTCTGCCCCTTTAGACCTGCCATTCAATACTACAATTCCTTTACTAGATATATACTCAGAAAACCCAAAATCACATTATAACAAAGACATCTGTACTAGAATGTTTATTGCAGCCCAATTCTTAACTGCTAAGTCATGGAAGAAGCCCAAGTGCCCATCCACCGACAAAAGGATTAATAAATTGTGGTACATGTATACCATGGAATATTATGCAAAGGTCTTTTTAGCTATGATGCTACTAAACCATATCTTTCCCAGCTTCCATTATGATGTTTGTTTCTTGAACTCAAGCATAATCCTTGCACTTATTTTACTTTTAAACTTTATAATTATTTGGGCTTGTCATAAATTTGGGTCCTGATTCTATTGCCCAACCTATTAGCATTTTCTTTCATATTCTTCTTATTTTTCTCCTTTCTTCTCTTCTCTTTCCTCTCTTCCTCCTCCTCTTTTATTTTTACTGTTTCATATTTTAAAAGTAGTTAATGCTAATTAAAACATCAAATAATTCAAAAATATATATTAAAAAGTAAAAATTATTCTTTTACTCTTCCCTGTTTTCAGTCTTCTCTACAGAGATAAACCTGCTATTAGTCTGCCATACCTCTTTCTCCTTTTTTGGCGACTCATAAACTTATGTGTAAAAGTATGGATATTTTAATCCATAAATGGGATCGTACCATTCATATTATTCTGTGACTTGTTAGTAAATCAAAAACTTCTTTTCATGGTAGCTCACATTTGCAAAAGATTGAACAGCATCCTCCTATATGGATGTACCATCATTTACATGTATTTAATTAGTGTCCTAGTGATGGACATTTAGGTTGTTTACTTTATTTATTTATTTATTTTTGTAGAGACAGAGTCTCACTTTATCGCCCTCGGTAGAGTGCTGTGGTGTCACACAGCTCACAGCAACCTTCAACTCCTGGGCTTAGGCGATTCTCTTGTCTCAGCCTCCCGAGTAGCTGGGGCTACAGGCACCCGCTACAATGCCTGGCTGTTTTTCTGTTTTGCAGTTTTCCGCCGAGGCTGGGTTTGAACCTGCCACCTTCAGCATATGGGGCTGGCACCCTACTCAATGAGCCATGGGCACCGCCGTAGGTTGTTTACTTTAATTATTATAGTATTTCAATGAATGCCCTAGTAATGCCTCTCTGTACACAGTATTTTTTCCTAAGGTAGACTAAGAATAGAGCTGGCACAGAGTATGTGTATGTTTGTGTGTGTGTGTTGTTGTTGTTGTGAGTCATGAGAGAGGGAGGAATGAGGTAGGAGGCTCTGTTCCACTGGTCTTATCTCCTAAGAGAAGAACTTTTGGTTTTTGGTCTTCTGGGTATATACCTAGTAAAGGAAT